>JAAGEH010000024.1:5375980-5397837 GCA_011751065.1 Lasiurus cinereus
TTTTTTCTAGAAGCTGCTGTACTTGGGTATTTTTTCCTACCGTGTCTTCTAGCTCACTGATGCGGTCCTCTGCTTCTTCTAGTCTACTTTTGATGCTTTCTATTGAGTTCTTTATAGCAGTGATGTCATTTTTCATTTCTTCTTGTTTATTCTGCACCTCCTCTAGGTTCTTCTTCATTTCCTCTTGGCTCTTACTCATATTGTCAAATTTGTCTTCCATTCTTTTCAACCACATTATGATAATTTCTCTGAACTCTTTCTCTGGTAGGCTTATTTCTGGTTCTATTTTGTTTACTTCCTTTTCTGGTGAAACCTGCCTTTCTGTCTTATGTGGGCTGTTTCTTTTTCTGCCCATGGTCTTTCTTCTCCAGGCATCTGGTTATGTAATTCTCTCTCCTATGTTGATTGAAAGGCACAAACTAGAACATGACCAGGTACAGCACACAAGGCACTGTCCGTGTATTCTTTGGATCTCTGGTTCCGCCTCGTGTCTGCGCCGATTGGAGAGCAGAGTTCTGGGTCCCCGGTCCCTGGCTGCTCGATGGGTGCCCAGCCAAAGGCTTCAGACCACCGCAGACATCCACCTTCCACTGCAAGATGGCTCAGGCTCCGCGTTCGCGCTGGTGGCTCTGGCCGACAAAAGCCCCGTGGCAGTGGGCCTGCCTGGCCGGGAGAGCCCCTTCCAGCAGTTCTCCGCTTTCTCCTGGAGGATAACTGACTCTTAGCTTGCCAACAAACACTCCCAGTGTGACTCTCAGCCGCTCTCTCTCCCTCTGCCCAGCGACAAAGCTCCAGACGCATCCGTCTACTCCGCCGCCATTTTCTCCTCTTCCATCATCATTTTAACTGAGGAAAATTCTGAGATTACAGGTAACCTTGAGTCTCGTGGTCCCATCTTGAGGTCTGTGTCAGAACTGCCCTTGAGGTATCAGTGAAGGGCACTTGTGTCTCCTCCTGGAGGCTCTCCTGCTTCCTCCTCTTCCACTGTGACCTTGGGGACAATCAGGCTGCCCTCACCACCATGCATATTAGAAGCCCCTTGTTCAACGCAGTGCATTATTCCTCCAGAATCCAGTATTTTGTCTTCCTCTTCCTGGTCTAATCAACTCAGGCAACTGTCTTATTTCCTGGCACCTACTGCCTGACTCTGGACAAGGGAGGTAAGTATTTTGTTTATATCTGTATCTACAGTGTGTACTACATGGTAAGTGTTCCATAAATATCTGGGGGTTAGACAAATGATGTGTTGGTCATTACTTTTGCTTGATACAAGAAAGGAACATGTGTCAAATGAACTGTGTGCTTTTTGTATATACCATTATTGAGACTTCACCTCTTGCATTATTTGCCCAGTGTTCCTTAATTAATTAGGGGGGCCATTCATTTCCAGTTTGCCCAGAACTAGGAGGTTCTTGGGATGCAGGATGTTCAGTTTTAAAGCTGGAATAGAGTGGTTTCCCGAGACAGGGAACTTTCAGTGTAAAACTCACAAAGTCCTGGGGAAATTGAGATGAGATGGTTGCCCAATGGAAATAAATACCAATGGAAAAAAAGATTCTCTTAATGCTCCAGAAGTGGGAAAAGCCATTTCTCCTGTTAAAATAGAGTGTTACTTTTTACCTGCTGGTGAGAGGTCTGAAAGTGCTCACATTTTTCTCTTCACTTTGACCTCAAAGGAGCTCTGACACAAGTCTCTGGATAAAGTCAGGAGCACCTGCCAGTCTAGGTTGTCTGAAGTTGCTTCCATTCTCTGCCTTGCCTTTTATTGTCTTTCTCTTTAAAAATTTTAACATATGGCCTTAGCCAATTTGGCTCAGTGGATAGAGCATCGACCTGTGGACTGACAGGTCCTGGATTTGATTCTGGTCAAGGGCACATGCCTGATTTGTGGGCTCCATCCCCAGTGGGGAAGGGTGTGTGTGTGTGTGTGCAGGAGGTAGCCGATCAATGATTTTCTCTCTTCATTGATGTTTCTATCTCTCTCTCCTTCTCCCTTCCTCTCTGAAATCACTAAAAAATGAATAAAAATAGGAAATTAAAATTAGTCTTACCAGGAGAAGGCCAGGGATTGCCTGTCTTTTGCTTCTCTTCAGTTGGCTACTGTTTCATTCTGTTGTTTAGTATCCCAGGAGTTGGCAAAGGATGCCTGTGGGCTGGGCCGGGGCCGCTGTCTCTGTGTGAGTAATGCTGGTGGCATGCAGGCCTATTGGTTGATTCTCATTTTTTGTGTGTTATGATGGCAGTTTTTGTGCTATGATGGCATAGCTGTGTAGTTGCTCATAGAGACTTTGCGGCCCACAGGACCCCAAATGTTTACTATCTGTAAATGTTTCCAACCCTGCATAATATCACAACAAGCCTCATATCCTTTGAAAAGGGTAAGTATATAATCTAAGTATATTTTTGTTCCAGAATTTATAGTTTTAAAATTTACATATACATATCTTTCCTGTTTACAAAAGTAATACAAGCTCATTGTAAAAATAACATCCCAGAAATGTGTAAAGATGACAGTAACCACCCCAGTGCAAGCTCCTCTCTCAGTGGCTTAACTAACTAGTCAGAGCGGATTTCTCCTGATGCCTGTCAGTGCCGGAACTCATCTACACAAGCCATTGGAACAGCACGAAGAAAGAAGTCTCTGTGGAGCCAGTTCTCCTGGGCAGACTTTCACATCCCCCTCAGCATCTTCATCCACATCTCCACCAGCACATTGCAGACATTTCCACTCATTGTTTCCAAAAGCCTATTCTAACTCCTCTTCACAAAGCAACCGCATTGTGAGTTCTAATTATTCCTGGTCTCTCTCATTATACTAACTATTCTTTTCTATCATTATTAATTAGGGTTGCTTTAAAACATCTCCCAAAACCAATGAGGATGGCAGATGCCTGAAGACGGTCACTTTGCTTCCAAACCATCACACTAAGTGTTCAGAACTGTGATGTCAGCTGATCTTCCTTCCACTTGCTTCCTGTAGCCGATGGCAGGCACTCTGGCCTGAAAGCCCAGGTGCTCTCGGGAACCTGTCATCACCCAGAATCTTGGACCCACAGAGCTTTCTACACCCCTGCTGGACCCCCGCACCTTCCTGTGCCCTCCTGAACATTTTCTCGCGTCCTCTGGAATTCTGCTAGCAGAGCAGACAGTCCGGTCTCCCTCTCTTCTCTAAATATTTCTTTCCTTTCTTGCTTTAGCTAAGCCCAGAGGTTCCCTAGACTTTTGGTGAGCCTCCCCAAGTTTATAGGTCGCTTTTCTCTCTCACCTCATGTACCCAGGGCTCCCCTTTGCCATTTCCAAAAAGACTTTCCATTTCATTCCCCGGTCATTCCCGTGAAGTCCTTAAATTATAGAACCAACCGCTGCTCCGCACTGTGGCCACTCCTCTACCCCCCACATCACCAGCCTCTGTACCTAACTAGTGTCGCCACCTTCGTTTCCACCCCGCTCTCAGCATTTCTCGGTGGGGCCAACATGTGTGTAGATAACTCACCGACACCTTGGTTTCTCCATCCCTTGCCTCCCCACTCACCCAGGACTCTGCTCCTCCTCCCACCTTTCCATGACTTTGCTGCTGGCAGTGACTGTGTGACCTGAATCCAAATGTGAAGCCTCCCAATATTAAGGTTCCTTCTCTGGCTCCAGTGCCTCCACTCGGCCAATGAGCCCTCCCGTCCAGCCCTGCCCAGTGATCGAGGTGCCGGCCACTTCCGTCATCCACAATTGTCTATTAGTCACAGTAAGAAATGTAACATAAAGAGTCAAAATTAACGTTAGTAATATACTTATTTAATAGATCAACATTTTATTATTGTAATTAATGTAAAAACCATTAATGAGATATTTTACATTTTTTTCATACTGTCTTTGAAATCCTTATACTTATAGCACATCTCAGACCAGCCACGTCCCACATGCTTGGTAGGCACACGTGGCCGGTGCTGCCATGGTGGACAGAGTAGCTCAGTCCATGGAGCTAATGAGGTTTTCATCCAGCCTCTTGAGTATCCTCCCAATCTGTCTTCTCTAACTCAGATTACCCGCCACACCACTGTCATCAGATGTCCCCCACTCCTTCATCTACTCATCTAGAAAAATCCCAGTATTGGTTGGACCAAACTGCCAGCATGTCCCCAGGCAAATGACTGTTCCAGGAGAAAGGCACACACCGGCTGCCTACTTCACTCCATGCCACGGCCACACGTCTCCAGCCACACGTCTCCAGCCACAGCCACACGTCTCCAGCCACACGTCTCCAGCCACACATCTCCAGCCACAGCCACACGTCTCCAGCCACACGTCTCCAGCCACAGCCACACGTCTCCAGTGGGCACATGCGCTACCAGAGGCCTCCTCACAGGCTCCTCCTTAAAGCTGCTTGATTTCTGTCGGAGACTATTTCAGATATTCCCACCTGGCCCCAGCCTCCTTCCTCTGCCCTTCTCTCTGCCTCAGCTTTGTCATTCACTAATCGACATCCAGATTCAATTTGTCCAAAATGAAGCCCTACACTACTCAGCCTGTTCAGTTCTGGGGACGGTGCTACCACTGAGTCCAAAACCTAGGAGATGGTTTTAACTCTCTCCTCACTTATTATTCACCGCCATGTCCCTGGTCCAAAGGGAACCCCAAGTGGCCGCTCCTTGAAGCCTGCTGCCACGCCTCAGGTTTGGCCACATCGTCTCAGGCCCAGACTTCGGTGACAGCAGGCTGGCTTTGCTTATTTCTAGCCTGCCACCGCCCAAGCCATTTTCTACTCAGGAGCCAGAGTACCTTCTAAACACATAAATTAGAGCCTGTCACTCCCCTTTTACAAGTCCTCGTTTCCATGGCTACACAGGCTCTGCGCGATGGCCCTTGCTTGCATCTCCAACACCATCGTTCACTGCTTGTCTCCGGGCCACACAGTGCTGTCACGTGGGCTTGTCTCTTGTTTCTGGAACACACCGAGCTCCTCCTCACCTCCTGGCTCTGGCATTGCTAGTCCCTCTCCGGGAAACACCTCCCCAGTGTTTCTCAGGATTGGTTCCTTTCCCCCTTTTGGGTTTAGAGACATCTCACTTAGAACCCCATTGAGAGGTCCTCTTCCTCTCCCAATCGTGTCTCCTTTATCAGATCTTTGTGTTTTTTCCTTCATGGCACTTAGTGTCTGGACTTGCCTGTTAATTTCCTTGTTTACTTTGCCATCTGTAAGTTCACTGGAAACAAGCTCCATGATGGGAAGGATGCTGTCTTGTTCACTAATGAATTCCCTGAGCCTGGCTCCCCGCATATTCATGGGATAAATGGATGAACGAGTCAAGAAACAGGGTGTTCCAATATTTCAGGCACCCTCCCTCCCCCTCATTACTGCGAAATGCACAGACTCACAAGAGTGACCTTAACAGCCCAAGCGAGGTCATTAGCCTCTTGATCTGGGTCACTGAGACTGACAAAGCAACCCTCTCTCCCAACCTTGATAGAGATAATGTCTTCACATGCTCTGGGTGTTGAAGCTATTTAAATGTGGTAAGACAGCAAGGCTAATTATACTGTTTCCCCTCAGGGCTGGGTCCACGGAATGTGTTATCCCAGAGAGGCAGATGGGGTGAAGCCCCAGGGCTACATCAGCTCTAGATCTCACAGGATGGGCATCATGCAGGTGGTACAAATGGGCTGTGACCTAGCAGTGGTTCTGGAAATGTACCATCTATTTGCTTAAAAGTCATTCTGACAACTAAATGCAACATGATCTCCTGGGTTGGAACCAGGAACTAAAAATGCTGTTAGTGGAGAAGCCAGTGGACTGTGACCGAACCTGGTCTTGAGTGAAGGGCACAAGCGTTGGCCTCCCTGCTGCGATACTGTGCCCCACGACGAAAACTATGGACATTGGGGGACCTGGGGAAGGATGTGTGGGAAATCTCTTTGCAGCTTTTCTATAAATATAAAATTGTCCCCAAATTAAAGGTTTATTAAATCCTTGGTGTTTATCCAAAGGAATTGAAAACATGTCTATATAAATACCTGCACGGGGATGCTTATTACAGCTCCATTCATAGTTGCCAAAACTTGGAAGCAACCAAGATATCCCTCAGTAGGTGATGGATAAATAACTGTGGTCCATCCAGAATATTATCAGCACTAAAAAGAAATGAGCTGTCAGGCCTGAGAAGACATGGAGGGGCCTCAGATGCATCTAAGTGACAGAGCTGATCTTAAGCAGCTGCACACTGTGTGATTCCAACTGCCTGACATCCTGGAAAAGGCAAATTATAGAGACAGGAAAGGGTCAGTGGTTGTCGGAGCTGGAGGGAGGGAGGGACGAACAGGCTCCACGTGGAGGATCTAGGGCAGTGAAACTATGACACTGTCATGAAGATACATGCCACATACATTTGTCCAGGCCACGGAGTGTACAACACCACAAGGGAACCTGATGTCAACTGTGAACTTTGGAGATAATAATGTGTCAGTGTAGGTTCCTCTGTTGTCACCAATGTACCACCTGGTGTGGGCATGGACAGTGGGGCATGGAAAATGAGGCATGGACAGTGAGGGATGGACAGTGGGGCATGGAGAGTGAGGGATGGACAGTGGAACATGGACAGTGGGGTATGGAGAGTGAGGCAGGGACAGTGGGGCATGGACAGTGGGGCAGGGACAGTGGGGCATGGACAGTGAGGTATGGAGAGTGGAGCAGGGACAGTGAGGTATGATTAGTGGGGCATGGACAGTGAGGTATGGACAGTGGGGCATGGACAGTGAGGCATGGACAGTGGGGCAGGGACAGTGAGGTATGGACAGTGGGGCATGGACAGTGAGGGATGGACAGTGCGGCAGGGACAGAGAGGTATGGACAGTGGGGCATGGACAGTGAGGGATGGACTGGGGCAGGGATAGTGAGGCATGGAAAGTGGGGCATGGAAAGTGAGGGATGGGCAGTGGGACATGGACAGAGGGGCATGGACAGTGGGGCATGGTCAGTGAGGGATAGACCGTGAGGCAGGGACAGTGGGGCATGGAGAGTGGGGTATGAACAGTGAGGGATGGACAGTGGGGCATGGAGAGTGGGGCATGGATAGTGGGGCATGGGCAGTGAGGGATAGACAGTGGGGCATGGACAGTGAGGGATAGACAGAGGGGCAGGTACAGTGGGGCATGGACAGTGGGGCAGGGAGTGTGGGGTATGGACAGTGGGCATGGGCAGTGAGGGATAGACAGTTGGGCATGGACAGTGGGGGCATGGACAGTGAGGGATAGACAGTGGGGCATGGACAGTGGGGCATGGACAGTGGGGCAGGGACAGAGGGGCATGGAGAATGGGGCATGGACAGAGGGGCATGGACAGTGGGGCATGGACAGAGGGGCATGGAGAGTGGGGCATGGACAGCGGGGCCAGGGACATTGGATGCTGTCTTCCAGTGTGTGCAGGCCGGGGTATAACTCCATGTTCCTTCCACTCAATTTGGCTGTGCACCTAAAACTGCTCTAAAAATTCAAGTCTTTTCTTTCAAAAGTAGAGCTGTCAGCAGAGCCCATCTCCTCTCATCCCCAGCCCTCTGTGCCCTGTCGACAGCCTCTCTCTGCCCTGTGACTGTGGCAGTCAGTGTTTGCTGGCTGCATGCATAGCTAGGAAGGCATGTCCCTTTCTCCCATTCCGATTGGATGGGAGCTGTATGGCCACAGCTCCTGGGCCTCCAATTTGCTCTGGGTCAGTCCTCGCAGGTTCCAGGCCAAGAGATAGGAGGTCCTGCTCTCAGCAGTTCAGATGAAGTCTGGGCTCCGAGTCTGGCCCGATAGCATCGGGGTCCATGGGGAGCAGTGGTCGGTGGGGGCATGTCCTGCTGTTACTGGGCACGTTGGCCCTGAGCCTTCCGTGGTGCTGG
This sequence comes from Lasiurus cinereus, assembly GCA_011751065.1. Lineage (NCBI taxonomy): Eukaryota > Metazoa > Chordata > Mammalia > Chiroptera > Vespertilionidae > Lasiurus > Lasiurus cinereus. The sequence continues at coordinate 5,383,849 of JAAGEH010000024.1, forward strand.
GACTGGAGCGGCTGTCCCAAACGGCTTTAGAAGGACTGAGGGCTTGTGAACTGGGATGGATACCAGGCAGGCAAAGCCCAGCTGCCACCAGGTGGGACAGATAAGGGTTTCTACTGCTTTCCTGCTGTCGCCTCACACTGAGGGGTTTGAGGTTGCACTCCTGAACGCGTGGCTCTCTCCCTTCCCGGCATGGTCAAGCCTGAGGAATCACAGGGACCGCCAGGCTCTTCTTGGGGCAAAGGTCACATTTGAGTTGTGGCTGTGGAGCTAGCTGCCTGTGAGGTGTGACTTGCAGTTGCTTCCAGTTCCTTTTACGTTGCATTCATGAGCAAAGTAGGAATCTTGCTGCCTCTGGAGGAATACGATTTGCAGGTGGTGCTGTGCCAGTGGTGGGGAGAGTGAGAACCGTCGGGCCACGCTCTGTAAGCAGGTCTGGGGCCACCCCGAGGCCGCAGGCCTCCCACTTCGGGTTCCAGGCAAGTGCCTCCAGCAGGCAGTGAGCATGGTCAGGGCTGCAGACAGAGGGAGGCCAGCCTGTGTCGAAACCTCAGACTGCCAGAGCCCATGACCTTGGCAAGATCCTCAGCCTCTGAGAATTCATGAGGCTGACAGTCAGACCATTGCTTCAGGACGAAGGAGACAATGCACAGGAAGCACTGGGCATCGAGCAGCACATAGCAAGAGCTCCGTCGATATGGCTGTTATTTTTATTATCATGTCCAACTCCAGGGCCTGTCTGCAAGGAGTCAGCACTTTAACCCAAGATGCTGTAAAGCAGGGCATCTCAGCGAGGCCCACAGCCCAGGCCCCAGCTGGAGGCTTGTTAGAAGCAGATTCTGGGGCCCCACCTCACACCTCCAAGCCAGAATCTCTGGGCTGGGGTTTCATTGATCAAGCTCTCCAGCGCTGTAGATGTCTCTTGCCTTAAAACGCCTGTGCTAAACCCCAGCTCCAGAGCAGGGCTGCCAGTTATCGGTGTGCTGGGAGGGAAGGAGTGAAGCAGGAGGGACGAGGCTGGGAGGAAGGGCTTGGCCCCTGGGGACTGCTCTCCAGTCACTGGGACCCAGACTCTGGAGGCGAAGGAGGCTCTGCCTATGAGTGAGCGGGCCCATGAGGGCACCCACAGCCTCAATGCCAGAGAGAAATGCCAGGTAAGAGCTTTAAAATATATGTCTTGACTTCAGAGAGGAAGGAAGAGGGAGAGAGAGATAAGAACATCAATGATGAGAGAGAATCATTGATTGGTTGCCTCCCGCATGCCCCACACTGGGGACGGAGCCCTGACCAGGAATTGAACCATGACCTCCTGGTTCATAGATTGACACTTAGCCACTGAGCCATGCTGGCTGGGCAAAGCTCTTAATTGCCAACAGCACTTTGCAGCAGGCCACTCAATCACCTCCGACTTGAAATGCTCAACTCGGTGACTATCCTCTTTCAAACCCGACTTTGTGTCCGTGTTCCTTGTCCTGTTGATGACTCCTTCTGGCTCCCCTTCCCAGCCCCACAGCTTCCACATGGCCGCACCGGATGCACTAGTCTCGCAGCAGGTTCTCAGACCTGTGCTCAACTTCCCTGTCTCGAAGGCTTCCCTGTTACTGCAGCCAAATGCATTCAATCTGGCATCTTCCCTGTAGTGCCTGCTCATTGGTCTTTGTCTTCTAGTCCATGGCACCCCTGCCCATTTGTTGCCGAAGCCCTAGATGGGGAGTCGTCCTGGCCTCGCCACTTTCCTCGCCCACATGCAGCAGGACACCAGCGCGACCTGCTGTCTGTCCTTAGTTTTTGCCCAGGGTCTCCAATTCTGGCTCGTCTGCCACCTCCTCAGTCCAAGCCACTATCGCTTCCTACCACATTGTGATGAGACTTCCTGCCTCTGTCCTTCCTGCCTCGCTGTGGCCCCACCTCTCAGAGCTGGAAATGCTGGCCCCTCCAGCCCACAGCCAGGAGCCCGAGCCCCCTGGCCTGCTCACGGGCAATCCCATTTGTCTGTGCAGGTGGAAGGACTCAGGATGTGCTTTTAGTCTTCACGGCTGCCAGAGAGCGAGGCAGGTAGGGGTGCTGCAGAGAATATGGGGGGAGGGTGGTGCTGGCTCAGGGCACAGCACAGCAGTGATCCCTGGGCACCAGGTTTCAGATCAGTCACAGAAAAGTGGGCGGGAGGCAGGGAGACAGTCGGGAGTGAGTCTGGGTCTGTGACTAGGGTGGGTGCCACGGCTGCCATGGGAGTGGGGAGTTCTGTGGCCTGAGAAGAGAGGTTTCATTGGCTCCTTCCTCATGTGCGTAGAGGGTGAGCCCCCTCCCTCCTGACTCAGAGGTAGGTGCTCTGGGACTCCGTGGAGGTCAACCCTTGAACCACTGTACTCCAGAAATCCATGCTGAGCAGGAGGGAGGAGGCTGGGTGGCACTGGCCGGCCGGCAGAGTCAGTGTGAGCTGGTGGGAGCCCAGGAACCTCCTCTGCTTGGTCAGAGGCGGCCTGGACCTCAGAGTCATGTGAAGGGTGAGGCACCTCCAGCTTAAATCATTCTCACGAACTGTATGCCCTCTGGGCTCATGGAAACAATGAGGCAGTTTGTTGCAACGGGGCAGGCCTGGCTCAAAGGGATCAGGTTCAATAAAACTTGTACAGATCGGACAACCATTTTTACGAAGAAAAATGTTTACAGCCTCTCCCTGCCTGTTCTCCAGCCTCCCCGCCGCTTCAACGCAACCCGTGTCCTGTGAGCAGTGGTGTGGAAGCCTTCAGGAGCAACGAGAAGCAAGACCATGAAGGGCCCTCCGGGAAGCTGTCAGCTGGGCTGGCTGGCCTGGGGCAGAGGACACTCAGGCTCACCCCTCCTGCCTCTCCGCCCGGCGCTTACATACATTGCTTTTGCCTTTTCCCCGTGTCTCTCCTGAGATTTTGATGAGTTACTTACCAAACTGAACGACTTATTTAGATAACACAGACTTCCTTTGTGCCCTGTCAAGGAATGTTCCTCCCTACTCCATTCTCCTTTTCATTAGACAATGCCAAAAGAAAGAGAAGACATTTAGCATATTTAATTTCTGGGGTTCAAAAGACGGGGATGTCTAAGTGCTCAGAAAGCTTGCCCGCAGGTTGGATGGAAAGGATGCTTAAAACACTCCTTCCTAAGTCTCTGGTTTCCTCCATCGGCAGAACTCTCCATGTAGGTGATGGGAAGAGAGGACGTATTAGCAATACTGTGAGGTCAGGGGCATGGTAGCCCTAGACATGCTGGATTCAGGGGCTCAGGCAAGGCTATTGGGACTTATCTCCTCTCTGTTGATGGTCCAGGTCGGTTGCCACTAGTTAGCATGTCTAGGAGAAATGGTCCCAGCTAAAGCCCAGAGGTGGCATTTGCAGGCTCTGATGGGCTCCCGTGGGCCAGCTGCTCCTTCAGAGCCATCCCTGTGGGCAGGACACGCAGCCTATGCTGCCAGCCTGCTCACGTCCCACCCCTGAGTGGGAGGCTGTGCAGCACCACCTCAACCTCAGGGCTTACAGGCTCATGGGAAAGCAGGGCAGGGAGGGAAAGTGGTTTCACAAAAGCAAATGACAGTGCTTTGGTCAGAACAGAGGAGGTGGGATGCTGGGCAGAAAAAGTCGTCCGTCCCAACATTTCTTCCCCTCTGACAAGACCTTGATCATCGCATCCTACCCAGGTTGTTCAAGGTGGGAAGCTGGCCAGAGACCTGGCTGGTCACTGAGCACCCTCTGTCCTTTCACTTCTGTTCTGGAGATGATAATGGGGTGTGGGAAGGGGGGAACCTTCTCAGAAGAGGCTTTTGATCACCCTGCTTCCATTGTCTCCCCTACTTCTGCTGGCTCAGAGTGGGGACTTTGGAACAAGGTCGCTCAATTCGGGATTCCAGTCTGCACTGTAGCATCCCACCCAGTCCTTGGCTCACCAAACCGGTTCCTCATCTTATAGGAGAGACAAAAACAGCTCCTACCCACATCTTGGAGTATAATGCAATTGAACCTGGGAGGGTGTGAGCCCCAGGACCCTCTGACTGCGGGATGGTGACAAGGTGGAGCCGAGGAAGGAAGCCGGAGGAGCGATGTCCACCCAGGGCCACTGAGGCTCTGAGGACCACCTGGGCAGGGGCAAGGGCAGGGATAGGGGCTGCTGCTGGCCTGTGCCCACACGGGTGGGCGTTCTGTAGATTGGCCAGTGCAGTGCGAAGTGCCTGTTGGGCCAGGTGCCTGACTCCGGGGCACCTGCATCTCCATATACTGATTCGGAGGCGCTGGACTCAGGCTGGAGGGCATGCTGGGGTGTCTTATTTTGTCCCCACCACTCCTATCATACTCCTTTTAGGGTGTCATCAGCCCCACCAAAGCCACATGGACTGAAGGACTAAGAGTGGGGAATGGTTTTTCCAAAGAAGGGAGGAGGGTTGCTGGGAAAGAAGTGATGACTGTGGTGCTTGGCGCAGGCCCTCTGACGATAGATGGGCCCTGTGATGTGACGGCATCACAGTGATAGAGACAGGGCTCTAACTGCTGGAGCCAGCCAGGGACCGAGTATCTACCGCTGCATCCCGGTGGCATGTACCTTGGCTCAGGCAGTGGGGTAAGAGGCTGCCACAGTGCAGGCACCTGGCGGTTCTCCTAGGCTGTCTGCTGTGGGATCTGAATCCATGAGGCCCAGCACTGTGCGGGGCTCACTCTGGATGCGCAGTGAGGCAGGACCCACTCACCCCAGTCCACAGTGGAAGAGAAGGGGAGGGAGTGAGAGGGGCCGTGCACCCATCCCATCTCAGGAGACCCACCCAGACCAATGGAGAAGCTCCTTGGAGCCTTCTGGAAACAGGCAGGGGCTCTCCAGGGACCCAGAACCACCTCCCTCGGGGGCCCTGGCCTTTGGGAGGGGCAGGCTGGGCAGGCTTTTTCTGTAAAGAGTCAGATAGTGATGATTGAAGGCTGTGGAGCTACATGGTCTCCACTCAACTCTGCCCAGCTGAAAGCTGCAGGGACAGTATGCCACTGAGTGGGCAGGCCGGGCAGCAATGCAATCACTTACCAAAGCAGCTTCCTGCAGGCTTCGTTTGCCTCAGGGACATGGTGGAGGGGGGTTGGGATTTTGAGGGAGGGAGCGGCCACAGATAACTGCTGTCCCAAGCAAGACTGTAGGAAGTGGGGTCTCACCAGACTTCCTCTGCCTTCTCCTTGGTGCCACCCCCGCACACCGCCTGCCCGCTGATTGGAACCCGGAACCTTGTCTGCCCCCTCCTCACACTCCTCACTGGCTTTCTCCATTCAGTTGCTCTCCAGGGCTGATGTATGTGTGTATGCTGCCGCCTTCCATGCTAACACGGGCGCCAGGGGGGCACAGGTGTCCTCCAACTCCCTATGCTGCCTCTGACCTCGTGAACAAAACCTGGCACAGAGTCCATGGTTAACACATACCTGTTGCATCTTTCTGTTTGATGAAAATCAATCACACAGCTCTTACAAATTCTGCGATACATGGTTATATTCTCATTTATTTAGCTGACTTCCCTTTGATGGACAGCATTTCCTGGTTCCAATGTTTTGTTATTAAAAATAGCGCTACCAAACCTTGACTGTGAGAAATGCTACAGAGAAGAAATTGCAAGGAAAATGAGAGAAGGTGGTGGCGGGGAGACAGGTTACAGACGAAAACTTGAGAGGTATTTTGATACGTAGCAATGTGTGCCCCTTCCCTGGGTCTAATTCAAATAAACAAACTCTGAAAAGACATGTTTGTGACATGTATGATACAATTGGAAATCTGAACACCGAATGGTTACCACTGTCAGGAAAGACTCTGCTGATTGTGTTAGGGCAATGTGATACTGTGGCATATTAAGAGCAACGCCTTTACCTTTTAAGATTACTTAATGAAACACCTGCAGGTGAAATGATATGAATGAGATATGCTTGCAAGTAATACAGGGGTTGGGGGGGAGCTGGGAGTGAAACAAGACTTTCACGTGTTGGTTATTGTTGAAGGTGGAAGAAGTTGTTGCACTGACCTTTTCTGCAATAAAATATGCAGAGCTGTATAACAGTGGGTGGGGTTTCCCATGGAATAGAACTGCCCAGGCATGGAATCTTTGCTAAGCCTGTGTTACCCATCCTCTCTCCTGCAGGTGTGATGGTTCTGGGACATCTGTGTGGCTACAGCGGGCGTCCTCCCGGCTTCTTCCCAGGCTCCTCCCTTTAATTCTGGGTGTGGCTGGGCTGAGGCTGCTACCATGGCGGTTGACCAAACTGTTTCAGCTTTGATGTGCTAAAACAGTGGTTCTCAACCTTCCTAATGCTGCGACCTTTTATACAGTCCCTTATGTTATGGTGATCCCCAATTATAAAATTATTTTTGTCGCTACTTCATAACTGTAATTTGCTACTGTTATGAATCTTAATGTAAATATCTGTGTTTTCTGATGGTCTTAGGAGACCCTGCTAGCTGTTCTCGACCCACAGGTTGAGAACCGCTGTGCTAAAATCATTAATAATCCCAGCTTTATTGAGGTGTCATTTGCATATCATACATAAGCGTTACCTGTTTTAAGTGTATAAGGCAGTGATCTTTAGTAACTTGACAGAGCTGTGCATCTCTACCATAATCTAGTTTAACAAATTTTCAACACCCACAAAACCCCTTGAGCCCATTTTCTCTTAATTTCCTTTCTCACACTCCGCCCCAGGCAACCACAAATCTGCTCTCTGTCCCTGTAAATGTGCCTTTTCAGGGCACTTACCTTTAACTGGGTCCTTGCCTGGGATCTTGGCCCTTCTCTTTCCTATTCTACAAAATGCCATTTCTTACTCAAGGATGCTTCTTGTTCTCTTATCACTGGACCATTTTTGGAGGCTTATCTTTCCATTTCTGCTCAGAAATTTAAATGATTCAGCTCTCTGCATTTGGAGAATTCCTGTGTCACAATGAGGGCCTGTGATCAGGGCTTTATATAGAAATTAGTGATATGCTAATCAGGCAATAATGTTCAAGGCTGAGAGAACTTTCTGCAGATTAATGAGTGGCTTAGAAAGCACACAGATGAATAGAAATCTAGAGGTCACTCACCCGGATAAGTAAATTTCTCAATAAATGTCCTCCAACCATGGCAGCTGAGAAGGTGTGAGAGCCCCAGGCACTTCTTCCAGTCCCAGGGCTCAATGTTTTATTACTCCTTGCCACAGAGCTTTGACGCAGGTCTTATAGGGGCATCAATATGATGATATTGCTGAGGATTAGTCCCTACTTTGTGGTGCATAACTCTTCCCAGTCCATTAGGAAGTATTTACATTTTATGAGCTAGATTCTTCCCAGGACCCAGAAAATTGATGTAGGACTTGATTACCCAGTGATTGAATAGGTATATTGATTGGATCACTTCATCTGAAATCCAGAGTCAAGGAGGTCATTCATTCATTCAGTAAGTGTGGTGAATAATACTTACTGTATATCAGATGCTGTTGCTGGAGTTGAAGATACAAAGATAAAAACCAAACCAGTTTTTGTCCTTAGCAAGTTCACAGTCTACTGATGAGAAAGATGTGTAAAAACAATGACAAAAACGAAAATATTATAGTATACAAGATATAGTGTAAGTATGGAAGTGTTAGGAATATTTCACAGACTCTGTGCTTGATTTGGGTCTTAAGAGATGAATAGAAGTTTGCATATGGCAAAATGGGCAAGAACATTTTCAGAGATGAAACAAATATCAAGTTCCAGATGACAAATGAGATTTGAGAGCCCAGTTATTTCCTTCCTTTTATTTTCCTTTGAGTTTGACTTATTCTTCCAAAAGAATAAGATTTTTTTCTTTAGTAGAGATCAGTATGAATTTAAAGCTACACCGTTACCTTTATATGCTGCATTAAATATAACCAATGCTTTTTGACATGAGTGTCTTCATGCTACTTCCAAAGTCCATAGCCTTTGGGTAGAAGTCTAGTAACAAGATAGTTTCACATTTGTCAGTGTAGTGTAGTGCCGCTTTTGATATTCCTTCAGTTTTGTATCCCAATCCCCTCACACTTGTGCAATGGGAGTGTTTACATGCTGTTTCTTGCCATCATAAATCTGTATGAACTGTCATTTCTGCTTGGGTCAGGAACCTCAGTCATGCTTCCACAGGATATTTGCTATAGAAGCTTCATATTCCTAAGAGCCTGTTGGGTCAGGTTAGCAGCAAAATACACACAGATACCCAAAAACATTAACTTGGTGTTTAATACTGATCAAATGAATTTGAGGACTGTGTATCAAAGACAATAATTTTTCTTTTTACAAGACAGATATCAATCTACATTTTTATAATTGCAGTTAAGTACCAAAGTTACTTGTCTCATGAGGTCCACGTAAATAAATCTTCAGGATAATTAAAAAATGCTCTCAGCATATGACCATGTGCTTGCCTTCCTATGTGCTATGGAAGAACAGTATGGTTGCAATTTATGGAGAAGCAATTGATCAGGCTACCAACATCTAATTAGGGGACTTGGCTAAAAAAAATGAGGATTTGATTTGCCTCCAACTAGTCTTATTCTCTCTCTCTCTCTCTCTCTCTCTCTCTCTCTCTCTCTCTCTCTCTTGTTTTAATAGTGAAATGAAGATACAGACCTTTTAGATAGTTAATGCCTGAAGATTTAGCTGAAATTCCTAGATCTTGGAAAATCCTATCCATGGAATCAAAGACTATTGAGAAAAACTAACAGAAGCTTCCAACAGCCTCATTTTTCTCTTGGTAAAGGAAATGTTGTTTTAATATAATTGCATTTAATGCATTTGCTACTTATCTGAGGCATTTGGCTGTTCCTTTAAAAATATATTTTATTGATTTTTTACAAAGAAGAAAGGAGAGGGTTAGAGAGTTAGAAACATCGTTGAGAGAGAAACATTGATCAGTTGCCTCCTGCACAACCCCTACTGGGGATGTGCCTGCAACCAAGGTACATGCCCTTGACTGGAATTGAACCTAAGACCCTTGAGTCTGCAGGCTGATGCTCTATCCAGTGAGCCAAACGGGTTAAGGCGGCATCAGGTTGTTTTATCCAGAATTTTCATGAATTGGGTAGAAAGCGGGACTATAGAATTGAAGGATTGTCTGGAAAATGAACAGCTCTGGAACTATGAGGAAGGATAAATTGTGAATTGAGTTCATCCTGAGCAAACAGAACCCTGGGGGCAGTGGAGTAACTGTGGAGCATCCATGAGAAAAGTTTTGGTTGCAAAAGATTTTTCTAAAGTTCTGGTTGCAAATGATTTTCTGGACCAGCATGTTTCAGAGCAGGAGCCTCTGCACATTTTAGTATCTTCAAAGGACCACCTGAACAACCTGCTTTAGGACATTATTGAGATGCCTTATCCTGTTATGATTCTGATCACACTTATTCAGGACCACCAAATCATAGACCTACTTATATGTGTATTTCTTTGTGCATTTTAGATCTTTCTTATTAGATTCACTGTTTGTTTCTTCATGAAATACTTGATTAATTCCTTGGTGAAAGCATCATTTTATTTTATTGATCTTAAATGGCATTGTTTAGCTCTTCTGCAAGATTGATAGTTTAGCTAGGTATATAATTCTAAGTTGACAGTATTTTCTTTCAGCTCATTGAGATCTCATTCTATTGTCTACAGGGTTCCATTGCTGCCATTGATTAGTCTGCTACTCAAATTTCTATTCCTTTGGATGCTTTTAAGATCTTTTCTGCTGGTGGAGAGTAGGGAGGGTTAGTTTGAATATTATTCAGTTTCACTGTGATGTGGATTAAAATTTTTTTTGAATATGTATGCCTGCTGATCAATTTATTTATCTATTAATTAATTCATTAATTTTCAATCATTATTTCTTCAATGACTTTTTTTCTTCATTCTTTTATTTTCTCCTTTTCAAAGGTGTGTGCCTTCTCTCCATTTCACAATGTCAGGCCAGCAGCGAAGAGCCTGTTTATTTTCCCCAGGAGGTACTTGGGTGGGAAAGGCAGAGGCTGGTGAAACCAGGCACTGCTCTATGATCACTCTCCAACATGGGGGAAATTGCTGGGCAGGGGCTTCTCTTGGTACCAACTTGGGCTGTCCCAGGGCAGGGATGATGTAGATAAAGAGAAACTCTCCCTCTTTCCCTCTTTAATGCATCTGCTTTGGGATTTTTCTTTGTTTGTTTGAATAGAATGCTGGAATCTCTCCACTGGACTCCTGGGTTCTCAGAGAGGTATTCCTGTCCACATATGGTTGTCAGAATCAATATTTCTGTAGGGGCTGGGACTTCCTATCCACTATCTTGCTTATATCACCTCACAGCTCCTATTCCTTCCTCCGGAAATATGATTATAGTATGTTTTAGAATAAGTCTTTTAACCATTCATCATTTTATTTCTCTGTGCAGTATTCTGGGTGGTTTTTCAGATCAATCTCCTTTTTTAATGAATGTATTTTTATTGTTGATAGTATACAGATATCTCCCATTTTCTCCCCCTTCCTCCTCTCCCTCTAAGCCACTCCTTTCCCCAGCCCCCCACCAGGTGTTCACTACCCTATTGCCCGTATCCATGGGATATGCATATACATACTAGTAAGTATATACGTTCTGTGGTTTATCTCTTCTCATCCTCCCAACCCCACATTGAGGTGTGTCAGTCTGTTCCATGCCTCCATGCTTCGGGTCTTATTTTGTTGGTCAATTCACTTTGTCATTAGATTCCACAAATAAGTAAGATCATGTGATACTTGTCTTTCTCATTTTGGCTTATTTCACTTAGCATAATATTTTCTAAATTCATATGTGCTGTCCCAAAGGGTAAGAGATCCTTCTTTTTTACAGCTGCATAGTATTCCCTAGTGTAAATGTCCCACAGCTTTTTAATCCATTCATCTGATGGGCAGTTGGGCTGTTTCCAAATTAGCTATTGTAAATAATGCTGCTATAAACACAGGGGTGCATATATTCTTTCTGATTGGTGTTTTGGGGTTTTTAGGATATATTCCCAGAAGTGGGTGAAACAGAAATTTCACTTTTAATTTTTTGAGGAAACTGCATACTGTTTTCCATAGTGGCTGCACCAATCTGCATTCCCATCAGCTGAATTAGTGAACTAGTGTTCTTTTTTCTCCACATCCTCGCCAGCACTTGTTTTCTTTCTTTTTTTTTTTTGATGATAGCCATTTTGACAGGTCTGAGGTGATATTTCATTGTGGTTTTAATTTATCTTTCTCTGATGTTTAATGACTTTGAGAGCATTTTTCATGTTTCTTGGCCATTTGTATGTCCTCTTTGGTGAAATGTCTATTCAGGTCTTCTGCCCATTTTTTTAATTGGATTGTTTGTCTTCCTTTGGTTGAGTTGTGTATTTGATATATTTTGGATATTAACACTTTATCAGATGTATCATTGACAAATACGTTCTCTTATTCAGGGGCTTCCTTTTTATTTTGATGGTAGTTTTTTTTTGCTGTGAAGAAGTCTTTTATTTTGATGTAGTTCTGTTTTTTAATTTTCTCCTTAGTTTCCTTTGCCTTAGGACTGTGATTGACAAACTGCAGCTTGCAAGTCATATGCAGTTTTTTGGCCACTTGAGTGTGGCTCTTCCACAAAATACCATAGCCTGGGTGAGTCTATTTTGAAGAAATGGCATTAGAAGAAGTTTAAGTTTAAAAATTTGACTCTCAAAAGAAATTTCAATCATTGTACTGTTGATATTTGGCTCTGTTGACTAATGAGTTTGCCGACTACTGCCTTAGGAGATGGACCCATAAACATATTGCCTAAGATTTTACTGTCTCTATTCTTCTCTGAGATTTTTATGGTTTCATGCCTTATGTTTAACTCTTTTATCCATCTTGAGTTTATTCTTGTATATGGTATAAGTTGGTGGTCTAGTTTCATCTTTTTGCATGTGTCTGTCCAGTTTTCCCAGCACCATTTGTTGAAGAATCTGTCTATACTACATTCTATGTTCTTGCCGCCTTTGTCAAATATTAATTGAGCATTATGATGTGGGTCAATTTCTGGGGTCTATACTCTGATCCATTTGTCCATAGGTCTGTTCTTACGACAGTATAGGCTTTTTGTTAATAACGGCTTTTTAGTATAGTTTGATATCTGGTGTTGTGATCCCTCCTACTTCATTCTTCTTTCTCAAGATTGCTGCAGCTATTCAGGATCTTATTTTGTTCCATATACATTTTTGGAGCATTTGTTCTAGCTTTGTGAGTATGCCATTGGTATGTTAACAGGGATTGTGTTGAATCTATAGATTACTTTGGGTAGTATAGACATTTTAATGATGTTAATTCTTCCAATCCATGAACATGGAATACGCTTCCATTTGTATCTTCCTGTATATAATGTTCTACAGTTTTCAATGTCCTATAGTTTTCCAAGTATAAGTCTTTTACCTCTTTGGTTAAGTTTATTCCTAGGTATCTTTTTGTTTTTATTGTTGCACAGGTAATGGGATTACTTTTTTAGTTTCCTTTTCTGAGAATTTATTATTGGTGTATAAAAATTCCACCAATTGTGGATTTTTAAAATTAATTTTTTATACATATCTCCCCATTGCCCCCCATCTCTCCCAGGCATACCCCAACCCCCCAGTGTCTATGTTCATTGGTTATAATTATATGCATAGATACAAGTCCTTTGATTGATCTCTTATCTACCTCACCTAACTTTAATCTTCCTGCTGTAATTTCACAGTCTGTTTGAAGCTTTACTGTCTCTGTATCTATCCTTTTGTTCATCAGTTTATAATGTTCTTTATTATCCCCCAATGAGTGCGATCATGTGATGCTTCTCGTTCCTTGACTGGCTTATTTCGCTAAGCATAAGGCTCTCCAGTTCCAACCAGGTTGCTGCAAATGGTAAGAATTCCTTCTTTTTAATGGCAGCATAGAATTCCATTGTGTAGATGTATCACAGTTTTCTGATCCACTCATCTGCTGACGGGCACCTAGGCTGTTTCCAAATTGTGGCTATTGTAAATTGTGCTGCTATGAACATAGGGGTGCATAAATCCTTTCTGATTGGTGTTTGTGATTTCTTAGGATAAATTCCTAAGAGTGGGATTACAGGGTCAAATGGGAGATCCATTTTTAGTTTTTTGAGGAAACTCCATACTGTTCTCCACAGTGGCTGCACCAGTCTGCATTCCCACCAACAGTGCACAAGGGTTCCTTTTTCTCCACATCCTCGCCAACACTTGTCGTTTGTTGATTTGTTGATGATTGCCATTCTGACAGGTGTAAGATGGTATCGCAAAGTCGTTTTGATTTGCATCTCTCGGATGATTAATGACTTTGAACATGTTTTCATGTGTCTCTTGGCCTTCCTTCTGTCGTCTTTTGAAAAGGTTCTATTTAGGTCCGTTGCCCATTTTTTTTATTGGATCCTTCATCTTCCTTTTATTAAATTGTATAAGTTGGCTGTAGATTTTGGAGATTAAACCTTTATCAGTGATAACATTTGCAAATATGTTCTCCCATACAGTGATCTTTCTTGTTGTTTTGTTGATGGTTTCTTTTGCTGTGCAAAAGCTTTTTATTTTGATGTAGTCCCATTTGTTTATTTTTTCTTTAGCTTCCATTGTCTTTGGAGCAGTATCAGTGAAGAAGTTCTTTCGGCATATATCTGAGATTGTGCTGCCTGTGGATTCCTCTAGTATTTTTTATGGTTTCCCTTCTAATGTTTAAGTCCTGTATCCATTTTGAGTTTATTTTTGTATTTGGTGTAAGTTGGTGGTCCAGTTTCAATTTTTTGCATGTATCTGTCGAATTTTCCCAACACCATTTATTGAAGAGGCTATCTTGGCTCCATTGAATGTTCATGCCTCCTTTGTCAAATATTAATTGAGCATAGTGGTTTGGGTGGATATCTGGGTTCTCTATTCTATTCCATTGGTCTATATGTCTGTTCTTGTGCCAGTACCAGGCTGTTTTGAGAACAGTTGGTTTGTAGTATAGCTTGAAGTCTGGTATTGAGATCCCACCTACTTTATTCTT
>JAAGEH010000024.1:5400456-5492657 GCA_011751065.1 Lasiurus cinereus
TTTTTTTCTAGAAGCTGCTGTACTTGGGTATTTTTTCCTACCGTGTCTTCTAGCTCACTGATGCGGTCCTCTGCTTCTTCTAGTCTACTTTTGATGCTTTCTATTGAGTTCTTTATAGCAGTGATGTCATTAATCATTTCTTCTTGTTTATTCTGCACCTCCTCTAGTTTCTTCTGCATTTCTTCTTCATGCTTCTTCACCTCCTCTAGGTTCTTATTCATTTCCTCTTGGCTCTTCTTCATTTCCTCTTGGCTCTTACTCATATTGTCAAATTTGTCTTCCATTCTTTTCAACCACATTATGATAATTTCTCTGAACTCTTTCTCTGGTAGGCTTATTTGTGATTCTATTTCGTTTACTTCCTTTTCTGGTGAAACCTGCCTTTCTGTCTTTTGTGGGCTGTTTCTTTTTCTGCCCATGGTCTTTCTTCTCTGAGTGTCTAGTTATTTAGTGCTCTCTCCTACGTTGATTGAAAGGCACAAACTACAACACGACCAGGTACAGCACACAAGGCACTGAGTGGAAATATATTCAAGATGTTAATAATCACAAATAAGGTGACCACCAATGAAGGACAAATTAGGGGTAAATAGAGAAAGAAGAAGAGGAAAATGAGAAAGAAAGAAAAGAAAGACGTGCCAAAATCAAATTGGGAGAGTGAGAAAAAAAAAGATAAATAAATGAACAATAAAATAAAATAAAATAAGAAAATAAAAAGGATAAAAAGGAGAAGGAAAGAGGAAGAGAAAAAAGTCAGAGAGAAAAGAAAGTGTATAAGAGAGAAAAGAGGAACAAAATATAGATGTCAGCAGACAACTCCAATAGAACAGTCACTAATCCCAATAAAGGCCAGCAACCAGTACCTAGAGATTAATGCAAATTGCAAATAGCAACTGGTATCGAGGGAGATGAGGGAAAAGAGAGGTAGAAAACAAAGCAAGCAAAAAGCAAAATAAAACAAGTAGAATAAACTAAAACAATCTCTCAAAAAAATTTCAAAAAATTGATATAATCACTTTTCAGGCAAATAGCATCAAAAGGACATAGAGAAAAAACAACTTTTTGGCTAGTGAAGACAAGAGGGGAGAGGTTTGTGTGGACTTGTAGTAGGGGATTTGAAATTAGATATATAAATGGGGTGAAATTTTAACCAGGTAAAGAGAAAAATAGGGAGAATCTAAAGTTGGAAAAGGGAAAGAGAAACAAGACAGCAAAATGGGGAAAGTTAGGAGGAAAGTGTTGGCATAAAGGTGGAGTTGAGTTGGAGTAAAATTATGCTAAAGGGAAGATGAAAATAGAATGTAGAACTCTAATCCCGAAATAAAAGAAAGAGAAAACAAAATGACACTTTTTTTTCCAAAAACGGTAAAGTACTAGTAGTAATTAATAATACTAGTTTAAAACAAAAATGTAATAGTTATAAAGGTAAAATCAATTGAGGCAGGAAGAAAAAAATATTCTTTTAATTAAAATATGTGAAAATGAAAAATAAAGAATTAAAAATCAAAAAAAAAAGAAAAAATAAAAAAGGAAAAAAAAAGAAGAAAAATAGAATGGTCCTTCACTTCCACTATTATTCTGCTTGGCACTCCTGTTTCCCAGTATGGGAGGTATTGCAGTTCCCTGTGTACCCCTCTTGGTGTTTTAAATCTCTTTATTCTCTTGTGGTTATGCGAGAGTCAATTTGTGTGTCATCCATTGGGTGGCAGTGTTTCGGAATTGATCTCTGAGACAAAGCACAGGACCTCTCTAGGCTGTGCTCAGATCCTGTACTCTGTGGTTCCCAAAACCAGTTTGTGGGGCTTTTGCAGCCTGGACACTGCAATAACTCCCAGGTTGTCCCTCTGCCCCAGAGAAAAAGAAAAAAAAAAAGAGTCGTTTTCCAGAGCTCTCCTCTGTCAACAGCTCAGAGGGTCTGCCTTCACACTCAGGGATCATGCCCTGACCACCTCTGCGGACCTCTCCAGAGGCAGCTTTCCCGAAGCCCGGCTCCCGCAGTGTGCGTGTCTCTGCCCTGCGGGGGTAGGAGACCCCACCCTGGCCCAGGCGAAATCTGACCCTTCCGATTGCGCTCTCGGGCGGGCCCGGTGGATCTCTGAATCCTCCTGCGAGTCTGTGCCGCCTGGGAAGCCGCGCTCTGGGTCCTGGCTGCTCTGTGGGTGCCTCCGTCAGCCAAAGCTTTCAGACCTCGGCAGACATCCACCTCCCCCTTAAGTCAGGCGCAATCTGACCTTTCCGTGTGCTCTGTGGATCTCTGGTTCCGCCGCGTGTCTGCGCCGATTGGAGAGCGGAGTTCTGGGTCCCCGGGTTCCTGGCTGCTCGATGGGTGCCCAGCCGAAGGCTTCAGAGCGCCGCAGACATCCACCTCCCACTGCAAGATGGCTCGGGCTCTGCGTTCACGCTGGTGGCTCCGGCCGACAAAAACCCCGTGGCAGTGGGGCTGCCTGGCCGGGAGAGCCCCTTCCAGCAGTTCCCCGCCTTCCCCTGGAGGACAACTGACTCCTAGCTTGCCAACAAACACTCCCAATGCAACTCTCAGCCGCTCTCTCTCCCTCTGCCCAGCGATAAAGCTCCAGACGCTTCCGTCTACTCCGCCGCCATTTTCTCCTCTGGATTTTTCTTTTGTAACTTGCTACCTTGCCAAATTCATTTATTAAGTCTAATAGTTTCCTGGAGGAGTCTTTAGAGTTTCCTATGAAAATATCATGTCACCTGTGAATAATGACAGTTTTATTTCCTCCTTTCCAATTTGGATGCCTTTTATCTCTTCTTGTCTGATTGCTGTGATTAGCACTTCCAATACTATGTTGAACAAGAGTGGTAAAGGCAGACATCCTTATCTTGTTCCTGTTCTTAAGGGAAACAGTTTTAGGTTTTACTCATTGAGTATTATGTTGGCTATAGGTTTGTCATATATGGCATTTATTATGTTGAGGTATGACCCCTCTATTTCTACTTTACTGAGAGTTTTTATCAAAAAAGGGTGCTGGATTTTGTTGAATGCTTTTTCTGTATCTATTGATATGATCATGTGTTTTTGTTATCTTTCAAATTGTTTATGTGATGTAAAACATTTACTGATTTTTGAATATTGTACCAGCCTTGCATCCCTGAAATAAACCCCACTTGATCATGGTGTATGATCTTTTTAATATATTGCTGGATCTGATTTACTAATGTTTTGTTGAGGATTTTAGCATTTGTATTCATCAGGGATATTGGCCTGTAATTCTCTTTCTTTGTAGTATCTTTATCTGGTTTTGGAATTAGGATAATACTGGCTTCATAAAAAGATCTTGGCTGAAACTGGTTTGGCTCAGTGGATAGCGTGTCGGCCTGTGGACTGAAGGGTCCCAGGTTCCATTCTGGTCAAGGTCATGTACCTTGATTGCGGGCACATCCCCAGTGGGGTGTGTGTAGGAGGCAGCTAATCCATGTCTCTCTTTCATTGATGTTTCTGGTTCTCTATCCCTCTCCCTTCTTCTCTGTAAAAAATCAATAAAAAAATATAAAAAAAGATTTTGGAAGTGTTCCTTCATCTTGAATTTTTTGGAATAGCTTGAGGAGGATAGGTGTTAGTTCTTCTTTGAATATTTGAAAAAATTCATCTGTAAATTCATCCCATCTAGGAATTTTATTCCTGGAAGTTTTAAAATTACTGCTTCAATTTCATCAGTTGTTATTGGCCTACTCAGGTTTTCTGATTCTTCCTGATTGAGTTTTTGAAGATTGTATGTTTTTAGGAATTTGTCCATTTCACCCAAATTGTGTTTGTTGGCATATAATTGTTCATTGTATTTGCTTACAATCCTTTGTATTTCTGTGGTGTCCATTGTTATATTGCATCTTTCATTTCTGATTTTATTTGGATCCTCTCTCTTTGCTTCTTGATGAGTCTGGCAAAAGGATCAATAATCTTGTTTATCTTTTCAATAAACCAGCTCTTGGATTCATTGATCTTTTGTACTGTGTTTTTAGTCTTTATGTCATTTATTTTCACTTTGATCTTTATTATTTCCTTCCTTGTACTTCCTCTTGGCTTTTCTTACTGTTCTCTTCCTAATTCATTTAATTGTAGGATTATGTAATTTATTAGTCCTTTTTCTTATTTCTTGAGGTAGGCCTATAGTGCTATGGAATATATTTTTCCATTCATTCACTCTCAGTCTGTGTGAGTCTTTTGTTCTGAGGTGGGTCTTTTGTAGGCAGCATATATATGGGTCATGTTTTCTTACCCATTCAATCACCCTATGTCATTTGACTGGAGTATTTAATCCATTTACATTTAAGGTTATTATTGATAGGTATTTATTTATTGGCATGTTTATTTTCTTTATGGCTATGATCCTCTCTCTCTCCTTTTCTTCTTCTTAAAGTAGTTCCTTTAACATTTCTTGCATTGCTGGCTTGGTGGTAATGTACTCCTTTAACCTTTTTTATTTTCCTGTCTGAAAAGCTTCTTATTTCATCTTCAATTTTAGATGATAGTCTCACTGGATAAAGTAGTCTTAGATTTAGGCCCTTGCTTTTCATTACTTTATTAATTCATGCAACTCCCTTCTGGCCTGAAGTGTTTCTATTGAGAAGTCAGCTGACATTCTACGGGGACCTTCTTTGTAGGTATTTTTCTCTCTCTCTCTTGCTGCCTTTAAGATTCTTTCTTTGTCTTTAACATTTGCCATTTGATTATGATGTGTCTAGGTGCGGGTCTCTTTGGATTTCTCTTGATTGGGACTCTTTGTGCCTCCTGAACTTATGTGACATTTTCCTTCACCAGGTTGGGGAAATTTTCAGTCATATTTTCTTTAAACAGGTTCTGTTTCTTGCTCACAGTCTTTTCCTTCTGGTATTCCTGTAATGGGGATGTTGTTATGTTTTATTATTGTCCCTTAGCTATCTTACTGCTTTTTAATTATTTTATTCTACTTTCTACTCTAATTGGATATTTATTTCTACCTTGTCTTCCAAATTGCTGATTCAATCCTCTGTTTCATCCAGTCTATTTTTAATACCTTCCAGTGTGGTCTTGATGTCAGATATATCATTCTTCATTTCTGTCTGGTTCTTGTTCATGGTCTAATTTAATTATTTTTTTTCTTTTTAGATTTCTTCTTTTCCCTCATTTTGGGATTTTTTCTTTGTTTCTCTATTTTAGCTGTCTCTCTGTATTTGTTTCTATATATTAGATAGAATGCTATACCTCCCAGTCTTTGTGGGATGATCTTATGTAGAAAGTGTCTTGCAGGGTCCAGCGGTATAGTCTCTTTAATTTCCTGAGCTGGATGCTTTAGGAGCCCCTTGTGTGCATTGTTTGGGCTCTCCTGTTGTAATTGGGGCTTGATTATTGATGTCCTATTTGTGGAAGGAATCTCCCCTCTGACTTGCAGCTAGTATAGTTCAACCACAATGTTGTCATGCCAGCTGTTATACAGGTGTTTTGGGTCTGCTCTTTGTGGGGCTTGCTGGATTTTTCTCTGATGTGTTGAATCTGGTCCTTCATGTGTCTGTTCTGGACCTCTTGGGAGCTACTCTAGTTCAGGTGAATGTGAGACACTGTCCCTTTCTGGGCCTGAGCAACCTGATTGAAGTCTGAGAGGCTAAAGCCCCTAGTAGTCCAACGGTCAGGGACTCCTTAGCCCAGAGGCTGGGTCTACTTTGAGTCTCATACCTTTGAGTCTCCCCATGGAGCTGGCCCTGCAAGTGTCAGCTGCAGGTGCTTGGTGTCCTGCTGGCTTTTGCTTCACTGAGTGGTTGGTTTGGATGATGCCTGTGGTGGAAACCCAAACTGCTTTTCCTCACAGATTTTTTTCTATGTCATTATTTTCTCATTATAAGTTTTAATCTTCTGTTCATTGAGTTTTTTGCTTAAGTTGTTATTTTTATTTCCTAAAGTGACATTTGGTTAATTTTCATTCTTGTCTTGGCTCTGTCTGAATCATATTTTATTTTTAATTTTTAAACAATGCATATTTTTGTATTCTGAATTTAACAATTCTATGTTGTGAAGTTCATGGGGGTCTAATTCTTCTGTTTAATGTTTTTGCTTATTTTAATTCATGGTGGCTTATTCAGATTTTTTTTTTTAGTTTTGGTTAGAGAGCTAATGTTTAGTGAGGTGCTTTCTGTGGATTCCTAGGAGGCTAGAGAGAATTCTCTAGAGAGAATTGGCATTCTCTTCTCCTGGGCACTCTGGCATCACTCTACTAATATTTATATTGGGGTTTTCCAGACCATATGGGGAGCACAATTTAAACCCCAAATACATGTGAGAATAATTCCTTGGTATGAATTCTCAAGGAAACATGGTTTCCCTTTCAGTATCCAGACAGGGTACAATGGAGTCCTTAGTCTTACCTTGTTGCCAGTGGGTGAATTATTCTCTAGTTGAAGTTTTCACCAGGGTATAGTCCTTTCCCAACATGGGTAGATCTAGGACTGAGGCTATTTATCCCCGTGTGCCTGTTAAAATCTGTAATACTGTAAGAACCTCCTGGTCACTGAGATAGGCAAATGTCCCCAAGCCCGTGAAGCCTCAATGCCCATTTTCCACTCTGAGTGTCAGTCCTCACTTGATATTTTGGCATCTGGCAATTTTTGTTATTTGCATGCTATCTCATTATTTTTAAAAATTTTCTATGTGCTTCGTGTTAGAGATTTTTTCCAGGATATTGAGTCTATTAATTTATTAGAAATGCAAATTGTATGTTGTTTTATTTCATTTCTTTTCTTAACAATATATAATGAACATATTTGGTGCAGATAAATATTTATTTTTTATAAGTGAATTTTTTTGCCTGTCTCTTTGTATATTTCTGTAAGAGGTTTTATCTTATTAAAAATGTTCTTTACAAGGACAAAGTTAAACATATGGGTTGATTTCTCCACTTTGAAAATGATTTTTTCCTCTGGCAAACAGACAATTGCATCCTTATTGTTACTGAATTTTAATGTTAACTTAAGGTACTCCCTGAACGTTTGTCCCAGATTTGGGTCTCTAGTTTCTTGCTCATGCAACATTCTCCTTGGCTGACTGTTTCAGAAACCATTTTCATTGCACATACTCGCCAATGTGTGAGAGACAGAGAGAGACAAATAGAGAGATGTGGAGTGAGGGACGGACACACGGAGACAGAGACAGAGAGAACGAGGGACTTCCTGTGCACAGATGCCCACGAGGGGAGGGAGAGTGTGCTCTCACCTCACTGCGCTCCGCTCTGGCTCCTGTGCCCAGAGCGGACCCAGCTGTGGCTGTGGCCGTTTCTGCATTTCTTGGGGCCAGCAGGGCTGTTTATTGATTTCAGGATGGCTAATGACCACGTGGGGTGGAAGAAGCTTTTGTGGCCAGACTGACTCCCACCTGGGAATTGCACGGCTGGCCATTCCTGAGACACCATCTGCTGAGGTAGTCAAAGTGCGTTTCATTTTTGATAAACTCTATCTCAAGTCTCCCCATGGCTACAGGTGAGGGACAGCTGGAAGAGCAGTCTGTTCAGGGCTGGGAGCCTCGGCCAGCCTGGATATTTAACAGAAAGGTTTCATCCTGGGGCAGTCTAGGGCACTGTCCCTGTACAAACATGTGGACAGAAGTCCAGTGAGATACAGCCTTCCGCAGCGCCACCCAGACCCTGGTCCCTCCAGGGTCACCGCTTGGATGTGGCTATCTCAGTCAGCCTGGGCTTGTGAGTCCTCCTTGTGCAGTGGCATGTGAAACGCAAGTACAGAGAGGGCCATGCACCAAGCCACGCCACACACACAACATTCCCTGGGTGCTCAAACCCAGGGTTTCAAAAGTCTCCAACGCAGCTGGGTGACTGCAGAGGAAGAGAGCTCAGTCCTGAACCCAAACATGCACAGCAGCCAACAGCCAAACAGTGGACAACTCACCAACCTCATGGTCCAGCAGCAGCCACATCCCAGGTGCCATGCCTGGGGCCAAGCAGCTCAGTCCAGAGTCCAGCTGACCACTGTCAAGAGGAGACTCCAAGGCAAGCCAGGGTTGTCATGGCGATGGCACAGACTGGTCCAGGAATGGGTCTGGGAAAATTCCTAAGCTCAGTGAATGACCAGTACCTCTTCCCCCTGTCAAATGGATCTCTGAGTCTGCCCATGCAGCCGTATTTGGCCATTCTTTTCTCTTATGCCTATAGAGCCTGCAATTACTATCCTCAACCACTAGATGGCGACTCTACTTCGAGGAGTCAAAACCTGAGTTTATTGGGAGTTGGGCACTGTGATGACCGCATTACAAGCATTATCTCATTTAAACTTCCCATAGCTTTGAGGAGCACGTGCTACTATGATCCCTGTTTTACAGATGAAATACATGAGGCTTAGCAAGTTAAGAGCTTTTCCTAAAGCTGTTCATTCAAAAGGGGGCTCTCAACACATTGCTTTCTTAAGTTTGGGGTTGGAAGAAACGGAATCGTGAGCATTGTGAATGCCGGACAGTGAGGGGCTCTCACATGAACAAGAGGAATTGTTAATAGTATTCAGTGCTCACTGCCGAGCCCTTCCTATTTCCCAGGAGCCAGAATATTGTTTTATAAACACGATTTAATTCAACCTTCAAACAGCCCTCTAGATCAGATATTGTTATTCTCACTGTGTAGGTGAGTTCACTGGGGCTTAGAGAGGTTACATAAATTATAGGTGTAGTATGTCTGAGTATATGACAGCCAAGGTCAAATGCAGAGATTGCTTATACTGCAAGGTGCTTCAAATTCTGAGTGGAGGCTGGGGTGGGGGGTGGGGGTCTATATTCTTGTCCTCTGTGAAGAAGCCAGGTCTCAGGAAGACAGACTCTCAGCCCCACAAGCAGTCAAAATTTTGACCCTTGGTCCTAGCATTGGCTGGACTCAGGGACTTGGAGTGCCACTGAGGATGGGGCTTGGTTTTCTCCTCTAGGGCTGGACTCTCTCTACACAAAAGTTACAAATTCTAACGCTTGCGGCGCTGGGCAGGTGACAAAAATGAGTGACAGGGGCAGGCAGGGACTGTGGGCAGCTGGTGAGCATGCGCCCCATTTTGAGGGGCAGTTAGCTCCAGACAGTTGTTATCACGCAGGAACGTGGGTTGGTTGCTCCTAGATCCCCTGATTTTTCAGGAGAATTCAGAAATCTAGATTTCTATATAAAATCTCCTTTTAAAAATGATGGCAATGGCCCAGCTGTTGTGGCTCAGTGGTTGAGCGTCGAACTATGAACCAGAACATGTAATATATGTATACAACACACACACTACGTTCTTGTGCCAGTACCAGGCTGTTTTGAGAATAGTTGCTTTGTAATACAGCTTGAAATCTGGTATTGAGGTCCCACTAACTTAATTCTTCTTTCTCAGGATGTTGTGGCTATTTGGGGTCTTATTTTATTCCAGATGAATCTTTGGAGAGTTCTTTCTAGGTCTGTGAAATATGTCTTTGGTATTTTAATGCATACATACCCCACTTCTCCCTAATCTTATTGCTGTAATTTGACAGTCTGTTTGATGCTTTACTGCCTCAGTATCTTTTTGTTCATAATTTCATAATGCTCTTTATTATCCATAAATGAGTGAGATCATGGGTATTTTTCTTTCATTGACTGACTTATTTCACTTAACATAATGCTCTCCATTTCCATTCAGGTTGCTGCAAATGATAAGAATTCCTTCTTTTTTTTATAATAGAGTAGTATTCCATTGTGTAGATGTACCATAATTTTCTGATCCACTTATCTGCTGATGGGCATCTAGGCTGTTTCCAAATTGTAGCTATTGTAAATTGTGCTGCTGTGAACATAGGGGTGCATAAATCCTTTCTGATTGGTGTTTCAAGTTTCTTAGGATATATTTCTAAGAGTGGGATTGCTGGGTCAAATGGGAGTTCCATTTTTAGTTTTTTGAGGAATCTCCATATTGCTCTCCACAGTGGCTGCACCATTCTGCATTCCCACCAGCAGTGCGCGAGGGTTCCTTTTTCTCCGCATTCTCGCCAACACTTGTCATTTGTTGATTTGTTGATGATTGCCATTCTGACAGGTGTGAGATGATATACCATGGTCATTTTTATTTGCATCTCTCGGATAATTAGTGACTTTGAGCATGTTTTTTCATGTATCTCTTGGCTTTCTTTCTGTCTTCTTTTGAAAAGATTCTATTTAGGTCTGTTGTCCATTTTTTTATTGGATCATTTATCTTTCTTTTATTAAGTTGTATAAGTTGGCTGTAGATGTTGGAGATTAAACCTTTATCAGTGATAACATTTGCAAATATGTTCTCCTATACAGTGGGCTTTCTTGTTGTTTTGCTGATGGTTTCTTTTGGTGTGCAAAAGCTTTTTCTTTTGATGTAGTCCCATTTATTTTCTCTTTAGCTTCCATTGCCCTTGAAGCAGTATTAGTGAAGAAGTTCTTTCGGCATATGTCTGAGATTTTGCTGCCTATGGATTCCTCTAGTATTTTTATGGTTTCCCGTCTTATGCTTAAATCCAGTATCCATTTGGAGTTTATTTTTGTGTATGGTGTAAGTTGGTGGTACAGTTTCATTTTTTTGCATGTATCTGTCCAATTTTCCCAAAACCATTTATTGAAGAGACTGTCTTGACTCCATTGTATGTTCATGCCTCCTTTGTCAAATATTAACTGAGCATAGTGGTTTAGGTTGATATCTGGATTCTCTATTCTATTCCGTTGGTCTATGTGTGTTCTTGTGCCAGTACCAGGCTGTTTTGAGAATAGTTACTTTGTAATACAGCTTGAGATCTGGTATTGAGATCCCACCAACTTTATTCTTCTTTCTCAGGATTGCTGTGGCTATTTGGGGTCTTATTTTATTCCAGATGAATCTTTGGAGAGTTCTTTCTAGGTCTGTGAAATATGTCGTTGGTATTTTATTGGGGAGTGCATTGAATCTATAGATTGCTTTGGGTAGTATGGACATTTTAATGATGTTGATTCTCCCAATTCATGAGCATGGTATGCTCTTCCATTTGTTTATGTCTTCCTCTATCTCTTTTTTAAGTGTCCTGTAGTTTTCTGCATATAGGTCTTTTATCTCCTTAGTTAAGTTTATTCCTAGGTATCTTAATTTTTTTGGTGCGATGGTAAATGGGATTGCTTTTTTAGTCTCTTTCTATAAGTTCACTATTAGTGTATAGAAATGCCATAGAATTCTTGGCATTTATTTTGTATCCTGCTACATTGCCGAATTCACTTAGTAAGTCTATTAATTTTTTAAATTTTAATAAATTTTTATTGTTTAGATTATTACAATTGTTTCTCCTTTCCCCCCTATGTCTCCCCTCCATCCGGTTCCCACCCCACCCTCTACCCTTACCTCCCTCACATTGTCCTCATCCGTAGGTGTATGATTTTTGTCCAGTCTATCCCTGCACACCTCCTCACCTCTTCCCCCCTGGGATTTATCAGTCCATTCCCTTTCTATGCCCCTAATTCTATTATATTCATCAGTTCATTCTGTTCATCAGATTTTCAATTCACTTGATTTTTAGATTCACTTGTTGATAGATATGTATTTGTTGTTCATAATTTTTATCTTTACATTTTTCTCCTTCTTCCTCTCCTTAAAGCGTACCTTTCAGCATCTCATATAATACTGGTTTGGTGTTGATGAACTCCTTTAGTTTTTTTCTTTCTGTGAAGCTCTTGATCTGCCCATCAATTCTAATGATAGCTTTGCTGGGTAGAGTAATCTTGGTTGTAGGTTCTTGCTATTCATCATGTTGAATATTTCTTGCCATTCACATCTGGGCTGCATAGTTTCCATTGAGAAATCAGCTGACAGTCTAATGAGTGTTCCCCTGTAGGTAATTCAATGTTTTTCTCTTGCTGCTTTTATTATTCTCTCTTTGTCTTTTGCTCTTGGTATTTTATGATGTGTCTTGGTTGGTCCTCTTTGGATTCCTTTTGTTTGGGATTCTGTGCCCTTCCTGTACTTGTAAGTCTATTTCTTTCACCAGGTGGGGGAAGTTTTCAGTATTATTTCTTCAAATAAGTTTTCAGTATCTTGCTCTCTCTCTTCTTCTAGCACCCCAACAATTCTGCTGTTGGTATGCTTGAAGTTGTCCCAGAGGCTCCTTACACTTTCTTCACAATTTTTAATTCTTTTTCTTTTCCAGTGGAGTGTTTTTTTGCTTCTTTGTATTTCAAATCTTTGACTTGATTCTTGCCTTCCTCTAGTCTGCTATTAGGTTTCTGTATAATATTTTTTATTTCAGTCAGTGTATGTTTAATTTCTAGGTTTTTTTTTTTTATCTCCTCTTGGGTCTCCCTAAATTTATCCATTTTTTCTAGGAAATTCTTAAGAAACCTTATAACCATGGTTTTGAACTCTATATCCAGACATTTGTTTTCCTCCATTTCTTTTGTTTGTGATCTGTTCTTTAGTCTCAGCATATTTCGCTGCTTCCCTGAGTTGGTAGAGTAGCTTTGTGTGCTAGCTGTCCTATGTGGCCCAGTAGCTCTGCCTCTCAGTTACCTGAGGTGGATACTCTTGGTGCACCTCTTTGTAAACTGTGTCTACAGCCTTGTTGTAGTTAATTCTTGATTGTTGTTGGTATCACAGGGGAGGGGGGGGAGATTGACTTCCAAGCCAATTGGTTGTGAGGATCAGCTGTGTCTGCACATGTGGGCTTGCCTCCAAACCTCTGCCCTTTGAGTGTGCACGCACATGCACGAGCTTCTGGAGCTCTGCCTTTTGGTTCCCCTGAGTTTCCGTGTGCTCTAGGGACCCGTATGAGTCTGGGTCTCCAGGGTCTTGCCCGAAACTGGGGTTCATTGCAGGTGGACCTGGATTTTAGTACTATTGTGAGGTTCTGTTTTTCTCCTGCTAGAGGAAGCCAGGCACAATCAGCAGTCAGCACCGTGTGTGTGCACTTCTGCGAGCCACAGACTTCTGTCTTTCGTGGCTGCCCTATGTTTCCATGCACTCCTTCCTTTCCACAACAGTCCAGATTCCCCCTGTGAGTCTCGCCTGGAGTTGGGGTTCAGTGCAGTTGGAATATTCCATCTCCCTCCCGCTAGAGCGGTGGTTCTCAACCTTCCTAATGCCGTGACCCTTTAAGACAGCTCCTCATGTGGTGGTGACCCCCAACCATAAAATTATTTCCGTTGCTACTTCATAATTGTAATTTTGCTTCTGTTATGAACTGTAATGTAAATATCTGATATGCAGGATATATTTTCATTGTTACCAATTGAACATAATTAAAGCATAGGGATCAATCACAAAAACAATATGTAATATATATTGTGAAATATTTATTTCTAATTACAAATAAATGAATTTTTTTGTCTTGAATCATGGTGTAGCATGGGTAACAGTATTCATATAACAACAGTAAACTACATTGCTACACTTTGCTACACCGAGGAGCGGTGTGTTGGTTCCTAAGACCATGGGAAATATGTGTTTTCTGATGGTCTTAGGCGACCCCTGTGAAAGGGTAATTCCACCCCCAAAGGGGTCGCGACCCACAGGTTGAGAACCGCTGCACTAGAGGAAGCCAGCCAGACCCTCCTCTGCCTGTCCTCTTCACGAGCATGTCTTCATACCTCTGAATCTCCGTGAGCCCCTCTCTACTTCTAGTTGTAGAATTTTCACTCAGCCAGCTTTCCTGTGGTTCTGGATGGTGTGCATTCTGTCTTTTAGTTGTAGTTTTGAAATTGTTGTGCGAGGCAGCAGCTTAGGTGTTCAGCTATGCTGCCATCTTGGTTTCCTCCCAAGACTATTAGTTTTTAGATGGAATCTTTCAGGTTTTTTATGTACAGTATCACTTCATCTGCAAATAAGGACAGCTTTACTTCTTTTTTTTCCAATTTGGATGCCTTTTATTTCTTCTTCTTGTCTAATTGCAATGGCTAATACTTCCAGTACTATGTCGAACAGGAGAGGTGAGAGTGGGCATCCCTGTCTTGTTCCTGTTCTTAGGGGAAATGGTTTTAGTTTTTGCCCATTGAGTATGATGTTAGCTGTGGGTTTATCATATATGACTTTTATAATGTTGAGGTATGAACCTTCTATTCCCACCTTGCTGAGAGTTTTTATCAAGAAAGGATGTTGGATTTTGTCAAATACTTTTTCTATATCAGTTGATATGACTATGTGATTTTTATCTCTCAATTTGTGTGATGTATTACGTTTATTGATTTGCGGATATTGTACCATCCTTGCATTCCTGGGATAAATCCTACTTGGTCATGGTGTATGATCTTTCTGATGTATTGCTGGATCTGATTTGCTAGAATTTTGTTGAGGATTTTGGCATCTATGTTCATGAGGAATATTGGCCTGTAATTCTCTTTCATTGTGTTGTCTTTATCTGGTTTTGGTAATAGGGTGATGCTGGCTTCATAGAAGGTGTTTGGAAGTGTTCCTTCCTCTTTAATTTTTTTGGAATAATCTGAGGAGGATAGGCTTTAATTCTTCCTTGAATGTTTGGTAAAACTCTCCTGTGTAGCCATCTGGTCCCAGGCTTTTATTTGCTGGAAGCTTTTTGATGACTGCTTCAATTTCTTCCATAGTTATTGGCCTATTGAGATGTTTATATTCTTTTTGATTGAGTTTTGTAAGGTTATATTTTTCTAGGAATATGTCCATTTCCTGCAGATTGTTCATTTTGTTGGAATAGAGTTGTTCATAGTATTTTTTAACAATCCTTTGTATTTCGGTGGGGTCTGTTGTTATTTCACTTTCATTTCTGATTTTGTTTATTTGGGTCCTCTCTCTTTGCTTCTTGGGGGGGAGCCTGCTTAGAGGTTCATCAATTTTGTTCATCCTTTCAAAGAACAAACTTTTGGTTTTGTTGATCTTTTGTATTGTTTCATTGGTCTCTATGTCGTTTATCTCCGCTCTGATCTTTACTATTTCTTTCCTTCTGCTTACACTGGGCTTTTCTTGTTGCTCTCTTTCTAACTCTTTGAGTTGTAGGGTTAGGTAATTTATTACCATTGTTTCTTGTTTTTTGCAGTAGGCTTGTAGAGCTATGAACTTCCCTCTCAAGACTGCTTTCACTGTGTCCCATAGATTTTGGATTGTTGTGCTTTCATTGTCATTTGTTGCCATGATGTTTTTTATTTCTTCTTTGATCTCTCTGGTTACCCAGTCATTGTTTAATAGCATGCTGTTTAGTCTCCATGTGTTTGATTTCTTTGGATTGTTTTTATTGTAATTGATTTCCAGTTTTATGCCACTGTGATCTGAGAAGATGCTTGATATGATTTCTATCTTCTTGAATTTCAAGAGACTTTGCCTATAACCCAACAGATGGCTTATCTTTGAAAATGACCCATGTGCACTTGAGAAGAATGTATATTCTGTGGCTTTGAGGTGAAATATTCTGAAGATGTCAATTAGTTCCATCTGGTCTAGTGAGTCATTTAGGATGGATGTTTCTTTGCAGATATTTTGTTTAGAAGATTTGTCCAGTGATGATAAGGGGGTACTAAAGTCTCCTAATATGATTGTATTGCTGTCAATTTCTCCCTTGATATCCTCCAGAAGTTTTTTTTTTATGTATTTGGGTGCTCCTGTATTGGGTGCATATATGTTTAACAGAGTTATTTCTTCTTGGATTGCTCCCTTTAGTATTATGAAGTGGCCTTCCTTATCTCTTGTTATGTCCTTCACTTTGAGATCTACTTTGTCAGATATAAGTATTGTTACCCCAGCTATTTTTAAATTTCCATTTGCCTGAAAAACTGTTTTTTATCCTTTTACCCTCAGTCTGTGTGCATCTTTTGTTCTGAGGTGGGTTTCTTGTAGACAGCAGATATATGGATCATGTTTTCTTATCCAATCTGTTACCCCATGTCTTTTATTGGAGCATTTAGTCCATTTACATTTAAAGTTATTATTGATAGGTACTTATTCATCATCATTTTTATTTTTTACCCATGTGTATCTTTTTTGCTTCCTATTTCTTTTTTTTCTTTTTCTTTTTTATTTTTTAGCAGACCCTTTAGATTTCTTGCATAGCTGGTTTGGTTGTAATAAATTCCCTTAATCATTTTTTGTTTGTGAAGCTCCTGATTTCACCTTCAATTTTGATTGAGAGCCTTGCTGGGTACAGTATTCTTAGATTCAGACCTTTCCTTTGTATGATTTTGTATATTTCATCTCTTTCCCTTCTGGCCTGATGAGTTTCTGTTGAGAAATCAGTTACTAGTCTGATGGGGGTTCCTTTGTAGGTAACTCTCTGTCTCTCTCTGACCACTTTTAAGATTTTTTACTTTGCCAAAACTGGTTTGGCTCAGTAGATAGAGTGTCGGCCTGTGGACTGAAAGGTCCCAGGTTTGATTCCGGTCAAGGGCATCTACACTGGTTGTGGGCACATCCCCAGCAGGGGGCATGCAGGAGGCGGCTGATCTACGTCTCTCTCTCATCGATGTTTCTAATTTTCTATCCCTCTCCCTTCCTCTCTGTGAAAAATCAATAAAATATATTGAAAAGAAAAGATTTTTTACTTTGTTGATTGTGTTTGCCAATTTAATTATAATGTGACCTTGGTGTCGGTCTTTTGGGGTTCATTTTGCTTGGGACTCTGTGAGCTTCTTGAATCTGTATGAGTTTTTTCTTCCCTATATCAGGGAAGTTTTCTGTCATTATTTCTTCAAACAGATTTTCTATTCCTTGCTCAGTTGCCACTTTTTCTGGAACCCCAATTATGCGGATGTTATTTTGTTTTGTGTTATCCTAAAGTTCCCTTAGGCTCTCCTCTTGCTTTTTAATTTTTTTTTTCTAGAAGCTGCTGTACTTGGGTATGTTTTCTTACCTTGTCTTCTAGCTCAATGATGAGGTCCTCTGCTTCTTCTAGTCTACTTTTGATGCTTTCTATTGAATTCTTTACAGCAGTGATGTCATTTTTCATTTCTTCTTGGTTCTTCTTCATTTCCTCTTGGTTCTTACTCATATTGTTGAATTTGTCTTCCATTCTTTTCAGCCACCTTATGACCGTTTCTCTGAATTCTTTCTCTGGCAGGTTGCTTGCCTTCATTTTGTTTACTTCCTTTCCTGGTGATGCCTGCTTTTCTTTCGTATGTGGGCTGTTTTCTTTCTCTGCCCATGGTCTCTCTTCTCTGGTTGTCTGGTTATGTAGTTCTCTCTCTTCTGCATTGATATAAGGGCACACAAACAACACAACTATGTACAACACAACTAGGTACAATGAACAGAAATGTATTCACAGTATTAATAGCCACAAATAAAGGTGACCACCAGAGAGAGACAAATTAATGTATAGGAGACAAAGAATAAGAGAGAAAAGAAGAAGAAAAAGAGAAGAAAAAAAATAATGGAGTGCCAAAATGAAACTGGGAGAAGGGAGAAAAAAGAAAAAGAAAATAATAAGAGGGAAAAGAAAGAGATAAGAAAGTGAAGGGGAACAAATTATATATGGGGAGAAAATTACAATAGAACAGCACTAATTCCAACAAATGCCAGATACAAGTACCTGGAGTTTAATGCCAACTACAAACAACAACTAATATTGAGGGAGGGAGGGAAAACAGATGTAAAAAACAAACAAAATCAAAGCAAACAAAAAACAAAACAAGAAGAATAAGCAAAACAATCTCACAAAAATGTGTAAAAAATCGATATACTCAACAATCAAGCAAACAACAACAAAAGGACAAGAGAAAAACAATTATTTAGATAGTGAAACCAGAGAAGAGAGAGGTGTCAAAGGACTTGGAGCAGGGGATTGGAAATTAGATGTATAAGTGGGGTAAATTTTAATTGGGTAAAAAGAAAGAATAAGAAAAATTTAAAGAAAAAAAAGGGTAAGAGAAACAGGACAACAATGGGGAAAATTTAGGAACAGAGTGAAGGTATAAAGGTAGAGTTGAAATAGAATAAAATGATGCTAAAGGGAAGATGAAATTAGAATGTAGAACCTTAATACCAAAGTAAAATAGAAAATAAAATACTTTTTTTTCCAAAAAGGTAAAATAATAGTAGTAAAAATATTGATTGAAAATAAAATGTAATAATTAAAAAGGTAAAATCAAGTGAGGAAAAAAGAAAAAAAATTAGTTACTTAAGTAATAGATGAAAAAATAAGAAATTGAAGAATAAATAAAAAATAAAAAATAAAAAAATAGAGTGTGTAGTAGTAAAGGTTATTCACTTCCTCTATTGGTCTGTTTGGCACACCTGTTTCTCAGTTGGGACAATATTGCAGATCTCTGCCTTCCACTAGTTTTTAAGCCGGCAGGTGTGTCTTAATCACTTTATTCTTTTGAGATTAGAAAAGAGTCAA
The DNA here is from genome assembly GCA_011751065.1 of Lasiurus cinereus. Lineage (NCBI taxonomy): Eukaryota > Metazoa > Chordata > Mammalia > Chiroptera > Vespertilionidae > Lasiurus > Lasiurus cinereus. Next base: position 5,418,713 of record JAAGEH010000024.1, read on the forward strand.
TTTGTGAGTCAGCCCCTGTGTGGCAGTGTTTCGGAATTGACCTCCGAGACTATAGGTCCTCTCTAGCTTGTGCTTAGATCCTGCTTTCCCTTAGGCACTCAATAGCAGTTTGTGGGAGTAGGCTGCCCAGAGCTGGTTCTCCGCTCTGATCCCCAGGCTCCCAAAAAACAACTTTCCCCTGCAGTCTCCCAGGCTGTCCCCAACTGGGTGATCCTTTGTATTGGGCTTAGCATTCAGAAGCAAGGATCTGAAGAGGAAGGTGCGCCAGTCTGCACAATCCCCTTTCTCTGTTTCTGGCCAAGCAGCTGACACACTTTAATAACTTCCAGGCTGTCCTTCTGTGTCAGATCAAGATGGGTTGCTTTCTAGAGATCCCCGCTGTTAACAGCTCTGAAAGCCTCCTTCCACAATCAGGGATTGCGCTCTGCCCAGTAGCCATGGATTTCTCTAGGAGGATATTTCTCCTGGTCCTCCAGCTCCCAGTGTGCGTGCCTTTCTGTTCTGTGTGACCAGAGACCTCACCTTATCCCAGGCGAAATCTGACCTTTCTGAGTGGCATGTGGAGCTCCTCTGAATCTGAGTGTTTGCCCTGCCTATTGGGGAGCGGTGTTCTGGGCTCGTAGCTGTTCTGTGGGTGCTGCAGCTGTAGATTTTCAGGCTGCTGTAAACATCCACTTTCTGCTTCAAGATAGCGTGTCTCTGCGTCCGAGCTGGCAGCTCAGGCAGGGAAACTAGCAGCAGTAGGGGCTGCCTGGTCAGGGGATCCCGTTCCGCTGTCCCCCACCTTCTCTTGGAGTATAGTATCCCTTAAATCGCCAACAAACACTCCCTGTGAGACCCTCAGCTGTTCTCTTTGTCTGCTCAGGGAGAAGGCTTGGGACACATCCGTCTATTCTGCTGCCATCCCCCCTACCCCCCATCACTCTTACCAAGCCCAGGGTCTCCCCTTTACCAAGCCTGGGCTCGGGGCACCTGGCGAGCTCTCCAGATGAGTGACACGCACTCATGGTTGGTCCTCGGTTCTTAGCACTGGCTGCATGTGAGGATCCTCCAGGAGCCTTCAAGACAAGTGGTGCTCAAGCCCTGCCAGGGCCTTGAAAACAGATGCGCTGGATGCAGACAGACTCTGGCATTCTGCACACCCAGGGCTGGGGCCCCTGCCCTGGATCCACGCTCCTGGCCACGTCTTTCACACGTGGGTGTGTGCAGGGTCACTGCCTCTGCTGCACTCTGCAGGTCTGACTCAGTCCCTTTGGGGCCAGCCTGAGTTGCTGTGCTTCCAACAGGCCCCCAGGTGGTGCTGCGCCCTGGGGCTGGATGGTATTCTCCAACTTCCCGGAGGGTATGAATCACTTGTTCCTATTATGTCTATAAATTCTATGGAAATAACTGAAGGCCACCAGTGAGCACAGTGAAGGCTGCTGGTGCAGAGCTGGCTCAGCTAGGGGGCAGCTAATGGCACTGTGATGGGCAGAGACCTGGGGACTGTGGGGATGGGGCCAGGTGTGTCCTGGCTCCGGACTGGGCCTCCTGTGATGGGCGGGGAGATGCATGTGGCTTTCTGCTTGGTCCTAAACTGAAAGGGGGGCCCAACATTAAGGAAGCTATTGATCAAGTCCTGGTCATGGAGCGACGGCTATGGGCTGCTGCTTACTTCCCAGGCTGTGCTGCAGAAACTGGCCCCAGCTTTATTTCACTGGTAGCCTGGCTGTTGTGCATCTCAATTTCCAGTCTCTTCTCCGGGAGACTCTTACCATCAGGAAAGGCGGGGAGTGGGCAGGGAGGATGGGGACACTGAGAGAGGAGCCGTGTGAACAAACGAACAGCGGTCCCTGGCCCCAGCAGGGCCCCGTGCGTGTGTCCGATGTCAGTTGTCTGGCCCTGAGGAAGGAGGCCCTCAGCACTTAATGGCTTAAAGCAATAATTTCTTTTGCTTCTGTTCGGAGGCTTGGCAGAGGCCTCCAGGCTGGAAGATCCTGGCCCCCAAGGACAACTGGGGGAAAGGCCAGGCCTCACAGGCATTTAGGAAGGACCATTTGTAAGTACTGATGAGCCATCAACAAAGTTGGTGCTATTGTGGCAGGTTTTACCCGGGAAGGCAGTGACCCCACTGTCCTGAGTTTCTCTGAAGAGGATGCCTTGGTGACCTCCGTGTTTGGGGCTGCGCGCAGCCTGCTGGGGCGCTAAAATCCCAGAGTGACAGGCTGTGGGAAGGCACACTCCTCGCCAGGAACACATGCTCCCACTTGCTGAACCCATACTGTGTGCCACACCATCCTAAATACTACAGATTTAACCCTCATTTAATCTTCATGGTGCCCTGTGGAGTTAGGTCCCTTTTGACAGGGAAACAGGCGCAGAGCAGTGAATGAACGTGCAGGCAGTCATGGGCTGGTGGGTGGATGTCTGGCCCCTGCAACTCAGGCCCAGTGCCTCCTGGGCCCACTCACAGGAGGGCTCAGCCCCCCACAGCTGAGGTGTGACCTTTCTCACCTCGATTCCAGGGCTCCAGGGCTGAGACTGCTTCGCCTCTCCTCTTGGATTAGACTAGCAGGGATTGTCAGGTCAGGAAGGACTGTTAGGGATCTGTCTCCCCAAAGAAACTACCTCCTGGAACTGTCCAGTTCTCAGCCAGAAGAGGCTGACCTCTCCTGCTTCCCCACCCAGCACCCTGTGCCTGTCCGAACATATATGTAGGGCTAGCTCGACCATCAGAGCCAGTGGAAATAAAATTATGGTGGAAACAGTCATCTCATTGGTTGCTATGCCAACCTGTGCTGTAACCCCAGCTATTTTTCTGGGGGATGCTGGGGTTGACAGGTTCTGGAGGCTAAGACTGGGGATTCAGAAGCTCCCTGAAGGGGCTGTGAGTCTAGCCTGCCCCTCATGCCCTTCAGCACTCCTGGCTCCCTTGGCTGGAACAGCACCTCAGTCATCCCTGCCGCACTGCCACCTGCCAAGCCTACGGTTTCCTCTCTCCATGTCCTCCTCAAACCCTCTATGCTCGCTCTGCTAACACGTCCCACTCTCCGCCACCCCCATGCCTTTGCCAGCCGGCTCTTTGCCTCGTGCTTTGTGGCCACCCTGTCCCTCCTTCTTTCTCCATCTTTTGGAGTCAGTCTGAGTCACTGGTTTGGGAACCTGTGAGCATCAAAAAGGGAGGAGGGTCAGAGTCTGGCCATCCTTGAAGCTGACCTGCTAGCTCGGTGGTGGCTCACCGATGCTGGCAGCAGACCCGGCATTTTCTTCTGCGCACTGCTTCTTACTGGCAGCAGTGGAGCCCAGGGCCCCGCCTTGTCTTTGGTTTTCTGCCCTATTCCCACATGGTGTGCTGAGGCAGGTGGCTCTGTACACGCAGTGGCTGTGTTACAGGAGAGGAAACTGGGCTTGGGGAGCCTGGGAGCTTTATACTGGGCGGTGAGCATCTTGCCTACTGCCCCCCAGGAGAGGCCATGCCTGTCTCTCAGGGCTGCTTGCAATGGAATGCCTTTGAAAAGCTGCCCGGGCCACCCACAGTCAGGACCTCTGCTTTCGGGGTGTGCACGCGACCTGTGGACAGCTGTCTCCCAGTCACTCTGATCACAAGTCATTTCCCTGGCCCTCCCAGGTAGCTGCCCCTCGCTGTCCTCCCATGGAAAGAAACCTTCTTTCATCCTCCTCCTTGGTCTCCCATGGTCTATACCCAGCACGGCAAACTCGCAGCCGGTGGGCTGCATGCCTCATATAAATGAGTTTGACATGCTTTGTGTACACCATGTCTTGGGACTAACTGTTCAGAGAACCGGGCTTTTGTCCCCCGAGCACGTGCCTCAGTCTACAGTGACATGCTCGTTACTGAGATTATTTTGGTAGCCCCTAGCTTTCATTGTGCAAAATGCTCATGTGTGAGTAAGGCCTGTTCTCACAAGTGTCTCTGTGTTGTCCAACCCAGCACTCAGCAGAGTGGGAGCTGCATAAATGGTCATTGAACAAATGGGGCTGCTGAACTGAATACAACCACATCCCTGAGGCCCAGAGAAGTGAGGGGAGCCTCCTGAGACCCCACAGCTGCTCAGGTAACTGAACTTAAACTCCCGAGCTCACAGTCCACTTTCTTCCTTGAACACCTAGTCAGATCTCTCTGCACCCCTGGTCAACTGCCTATTGGGTGGGACACTGGGAGAAGGGAATGACGTGAACTGTCAGGTGTTCTGGGCTCCATTGAAAGCCAGAGTTGGGTTAATACTATTGGAAGGCTAAGAGGCAGGTTAGTGAGTGGTTCAGATCTAAGACTACTGTGGAGATTGTAAATGTAGCCTTTAATTATTTCCCTCCTGAAGTCTAGAACCTGAAGCCACGGACTCTGGCTGGCTTTATAACTTGCTTTGACCAATAAGGTCATTGGCAAACATCATACAAGCAGAAACCCCCAAAGCACTTTCTCACTGGGCCTTTCCCTCTGTTGTTTAACTTGTCCGTGCTACCACCTCTGTGAGAAGACTGGGGAGCTGCCAGCAGACCACGGTGATCAGCAGACTGGCCCAGACCAGGAGGACCAGCCACGAAGCAGCCACCAACTCACACAATCCGGAGAAATGATCAGTGTGCTGTCTAAAGTCGTCTGTTTCTGGATGGTTTGTTACATAGCCATGTTGACTGTAACCGATATCATTATGGTACACATTTACTTAGGTTAAAATTTCAGTCTCACCTCTTAATTGTTCAACCTAAGAAAATTTCCTTAACCTCCTTGTGCCATAGTTTCCTTACCTGTAAAATGAGGATAAAAGTAGGTCATGTAATTTAAAATGTTTAAACATTAAGTGAGTTTATATTTTAAAAATTCTCAAGTGGGGCCCGTTACACAGAGAGTGTTACGCACAAGTGCAGCTAGTACAAAAGAATATATTTTCACCACTTACCCCGTATATAATGAACACAGAAATTAACACATATAAGGATGTCTAAGAGTATGTTTTGGAGCGATTGAATGCTGGGTGCCATCAGCATTCCCCATGCTTTTGACCAGTGATTCTAGTCTAGGGAGCCCCAGCTGAGAGCCCCTGGGTGAAGGGAGCTCCCTTGTCTCCGGGCAGACATGACAAGGGCTTGAGCGGGCCCTGCCGGCTGTGCCCGGAGGTTCAGGCATGTCACTATGAGCATCCCATAAGCACGAGCAGAGGACTCAGAGCCCACTTCTAATGGAGGGGTGCCACGACCTTGTGCCCATCTTTAATGCACTGCACAGGCCATCCCAACCAATTAGGGAAATGTCTACACATCATCTGGGCAGAGGGCTAGCGTTTTGCAGGGCAAGTGGGGCTCAAAGATTCCCAAGGTCATTGTCATCATCATACCATCATTGCCAGCTTAATAAAATTAACACATACTTCCTATAAGATAATGCTGTCCACAACAATCTATTGGTGGCTGTGACTATTCTTATCCCCATTGAAGGCAGAGAAATGGAGCCAAGGAATTAGGTCAAGGTCACATAGCATGTGAACATCAGAGCTGGGCTGTAAACAAAAGGAATTGACTCCTAGAGTTCATGCCACTATTCGACACTGCCTAACATTATTGCCCAACCAGCCATAATTGAGCACCTACTTTGTCTCAGGCCCTATTTTTAGTCCTTGGTTATCTCATTTTGTATCAAATGCAAATGAGGACTATGATGGGAACTCAGCTCTGGGAGCCCACAGTGGGTGTAATTCCCATCAATTCAGCATCCCATGCTTCACGTCTTATTGCTTGTGCTTGGATTTGCTGCCTGGGAGAGGGACAGTGACCATATCACAGTGTGAGTACTAAAGACAAACAAGCCACTGAGTCCCACCACTCAGGCGACCAAGGGTGACGTGGCTCAGGGTCTCCTAAGGCAGCCACGTAGGCTGAGTGTTGGAAGGATCCATAGACTGACGGTAAGGCTCAGTTGTATCTAGATAGTGTAGCTGTATCCTTGTTTAAGGAATCCGAGTGTCACATATTATATGCATCTAATAAGAGAGTTCCTATGTGCTTAGACTAGTGAGAAAGGCTTGCTTCATTGTGACTCTTTCGGGTACCACTTCCATGGACCAGGCGAGGAAGTCCTGCCCATAAGCAACGATCTTGGTGTGCTCTTAGTTCCCAAAGACAGGGAGATCTTCTGCCAAAGAGGTGGCCCTGGCCTCACCTAGAGGCAAGAACGCCCTGGACATGTGCACTGACATTGCCCTGGAGTGCATCCCTCCATCAGGCTCAGCCTTGTGTAGAAGGTCCTTGTGCAGACACAGTGGTCAGTGGAGGTCTGTGAGGAATGCCCTCACCAAGTGCCACCATGAGGTGGCGGGCAATTGATTTCAGAACCTCTGCAACAGTCCCTGGGTAATGGCAACGGTGTCCTAGTCCAGATTCCATTAGAGCAGAAGTCTGTTGCTGTTTGGGTCAGAGACAATGGTTGGTTTTACCTTCATCACAGGCTCTCTTAATACAGGCACCACCTATCTTGTTCCCTCCAGGAGCAACAGCTGTGTCCAGAATTGCACTTACTGATGTTTCCCAAATGGTGAGGGTTTTCCTTGTGGACCCTTGATCTTCTAACCACCCACCACTTTCACTTTGGATCACATGGGAGAATCATTATTTTAGATTTTAACCAAGGATTTGCTGTCCCTCCTCGATCATAGAGTCAATGGCTTCTACTACCTCAGAGGAGGACCAGGACAGCAGACAAGCATGTGAGTGGGCACTATTTGGGGAGAAGGGTTTGGAAACAGCTGGATGACCAAGCAGTGTGACTGCCAGGAGAATGGGCAGATCCCAGCAAGGGCACTTCACGGACAACCGAAGACAGTGAGACAGGAGGGCGCGGGTGGCAGGAAAGTCCAGCATGAGCAGTGGCACTGACTAAGGACCAGATCCACCCTCTGGTACTTGGCCCTTCTGCCCCCAGAATAAGGTGTTTCACCCATCCAGAAAACAAGTAGGGGGCCTCTCTCAATTGCTGTGGTTGTGTTTCCACCATCCACAGGAAATACGGCTTGGGAGACCAGTAAAGATCAGCTTTAGAGTCATCCAGAAAGCTCAGTTTCTTGCACCCTAATTTGTGGACTAAAATTGCACGGTGCATGCTGTCCTAATTGCAAATGTTAGCCATGAAACCACTGTACCTCAAGGCAGCGCTGTGGCTCCCAGAGGAAAGGCGGAGAGGGGAGGTGGCTCTCCGAAGTCACTGCTGGTTTTCTAATCGATGCTGCCTGGGACCAGAATAAAGTCTGATGGAGCAGAAGCTGAGGGAAGAAGAGCAGAGAGGGAAGCTGCTGCCAAAGGCCCTCTAAATGTGGCCTGGAGAGAACCAGGTCTTTTCCTGGAGAGGTGGGCCATCCCAGGGCTAGTTCAGGGGGAGTGGGCACTGAAAGCCTCCCAGGAGTGGGGTCAGGCCCTTGGCCTCAGGAGCGGGCTCTCATTAGCAGTCCCAGGTGCAGAGCCAGGATGGGGATGGCTTAGACACAAATGCGCATTCCTGATTGACTCATTTCCACGGATCCCATAGTTATTAGGGAGCTGTTAGTAATTGCCAGCTCCGCTTCAGCCCTGGGGCCTGTATCCCCCAGCCATAATGAGTCTGGGCGGTCTCCCTGGCATAATAAACAGCCCGGGATGCGCAAGGGCACTGGCTTCCTCTCTTCAGGGCACTGCAGGCTTCAAGGACACAGAGAGACTGAGTCCAGGTGCGCTTTCCTGCTTCTGTGAAGCTGCAGAGCAGCTCTGGGCACTTGGCCTGGACTGCCCTGTGAGTTTGGGAAAAAGCGGACTGGATCTCATGACGGGCACCTGGCTCTGTGCTAAATGCTCTGTGTGCATTGCTTATTTACAGCTCACCACTGCCTTGCCAGCCAGGGCCCTGTGGCCATTTACAGATGAGAAAAGGGAGGCTGTGAAAAAGTGGTGTGGTTTGCCTTGTTGGTTTAGGATGGAGCTGGGGGTCAGTTTTGGAATGGAGGCAGGTCCCAGTGGGAAGAGTGAGGAGCCTTGTTCCCTGTGTCTTCAAGCTGATGAGGGTGGCTGTTTCAGAAGATAAACTCATATTTGTGCCTGTCAAACAATCTCATGTTCACATGAGCTACTGTAAGACCCCAAAAATTCACAGCCCTGAAGAGTATCAAGAGGTCCGCATAACTACACACACAATATCTAGGCAGGAAAGTGGCTTTTAAGAAAAATAATACAATTTTTTGAAAAGAAAACCAGGAAGTAACCATATGCACCAATGATTAGAAAGATGGTAGAATTCTGGGTGATTTTTGTGTTGTAAAACTATTTTTAATCTAATATAATCTCTGCAACAGTTATTTATTTATTTACTTACTTACTTATAGTAAACCATAACAACTCTTTCCTAAAAGCTCAGCTGTGGATAGAAACCATTTAAAAGAGAATGGAAAGGAAAGGCAACATCTTTCGTTTTATGAGATAGCGTAAAGCCAGATTCAGAAAAAATAATTGTCTTAACTTTTTTAGTCATTAAACAAGTAAAAATTTAAAATAAATGATCATTGACATAAAGAATTAGAATAGAAGGTCAAGCTTTCCTTGTGTTTATTTTGTTGGCCTTCTATTCCTAATTGTTGATGTCAATGATCATTTATTTTCAGCTTTTACTTGTTTAATGACTAAAGAATTTAAGAAAATTATTTTTCCTGAATCTGGCTAGAATATCTAAGACCTTTAAAAATTAATAGCTACTTCCAAGACCCAGTTGTTGAAAGACACCAGTGAAATAGACCAACTGCTGTGACGTTTAAGAAAATAAGCAAAATTCTGAATGGAAAGGGAATCAGAAATGTAGAGTTAGAGAATATTTTAAAAAATTTATCAAAGGTTATACTATAACATAATACAAATGAATTTGAAAATCTGGATGAAATAGATTCTTTTCAATGAAAATACAAATGAATATAACTGACTAAAAAAAGGAGAGGAAAATGTAGATGGAAGAAAGAAATAGTAAAAGTAGTAAGCAAATAAACAAAACCCTAGTTTCCAGAAGGTTCCATGCTCAGACAGTTTTATGGATGAGTTCTTTCAAACATATAAGGCATGAGTCATTTCTAGACTACTTGAAGAGCTAGAGCAGGTAAAAAGAAGAAAAGTTCCTCAAATTGTTTTATGAAGCTAGCATAACTAGTAGCAAAATTTAATAAAGGCATTACAAAAGAATATTACAACCAAACTTCCTTATTGATGTAAAATTCCTAAATAAAGTTATCATTAAGTTGATTCTGTTATTATTATTATTTTTTGTTTAATCCTCACCTGAGGATATTTTCTCATTGATTTTTTATAGAGTGTGGAAGGGAAGGGGAGAGATAGAGAGAAACATTGATACGAGGCATATCTATTGGTTGCTTCCTACATGCACCCTGATCAGGGCTGGGAACCTGGAACTGAGGTACATGCCCTTGACAGGTATCAAACCCAGGACCCTTCAGTCTGTAGGCCAATACTTTCTCCACTGAGCAAAACCGGCTAGGGCCATTAAATTGATTCTAATAAAATTGATTTGAACATTATATTAAAAGTACAATAAAATCTGATCCAATTAAGCTTAGTCTTGTAATACAAGGATGGCTTACTATCAGAAAAATTATTAACTCATTTGATCGCATCACTAAGTACAAAGAGGAAAGCTAAAAGATAAATTCTGTAGATTTTATTTAAAAAATGTGATAATTGCCAGCTAGTGTGCTCAGTGTTTGAGCACCCACCCATGAACCAGGAGGTTGTGGTTTGATTCCTGGTCAGGACACATGCCCAGGTTGTGGGCTCAGTCCCCACAGGAGGCAGCCAATTGATGATTCTCTCATCATTGATGTTTCTACCTCTCTTTCTCTCTCTCTTCCTCTCTCTGAAGTCAATAAAAACATATAAAATATTTTTTAAATGTATCAATCATTAATATTCATTTTTTTTAACAAGCCCAGGTGAAATTGGAATATAGTTCCTAATTATGATGAAGAAATTCTACTTTATTTTTTTCTCAGGCCAGGCAGGGCAGATGTAGTGGTTACTAATTCAGAGCCTGAGGTTTCTCACTAGTTGGGTGATCTCAGGAAGTCACTTAGCCTCCTCTGTAACTGGAGACCTAACAGACCACTTTCTAGGCTTGGGGTGAGAATAAAGTGGGCGGGGCCTGGTAAAGCACTGGATGCAGTGTCTGGTCCATCGTAAGCCCCAGGAGGTTTGGCTGCTAGAAGGTTAGCTCCGGGTCGCAGGCATGCTTGTCTCTTGTCCACACTGCACCCTAAGCACCCAGGGTCACACAGAGATGCTAGAAAGTTATTCATAAAATTAATGAAAAGGGAGTATGGGGCCAGTTTTGCCTTGTTTTTCTCTTCATCAAAATTACATCCTGCAGAGGATGCCAGGGAGTCCCTGAGCTCGAGGCTTCCCCAGCGATGCTTGTCCAGTAATCCCTTCACTATTGTCAGGCAGATGCCTGTGATGGGGACAGGCCCCCTCCTGCCCCTCCGGGGCCCTGTTGCTATATCTCTGCTAATTTCTCCCCCTTGAGGTTGGGGTGGGGAGTGCTCTGGCCCCACTTAACCTCATGCTCTGACTCACACTGGCTTCTGAGCCCACCCAGAATGACTTTCCCAGCTGTTGGGCCCTGCACCCAAGCAGGGCCTACCCCCACTTTTTACTCTTGGCAAATGGGACTTTCCTATTGCTAAGAAAATGGCTTTAATTGGTAATTATCTCATGTCTTTATTTAGCATCTTTCACCAAAGTATCTGCAGCATCCAGCTTGTTAAACTGAATCCTTAGAAGGTGCTGGGACTTCAAACACACTCCCTGTTCATTGGGGTGCCTTGCAGGCCCCCAGTGTGAGTGCTCTGAGGTCAGCACTGATGTCTGCTGCACCTCTGCTCCAGGGTTCTGTGGGAGGGGGTGATTGACCTTGGGAAGCTCCACTGAGAACCCCAATGTGCCCTATGCTGTGCAGGGCTCTGAGTGGGTGCAGGGAGAAGCTAGTCCTTGTTCTTTCCCCAGGGCTGGGCCCCCCTTCACAACCTTCATTCATTCACCACCCATCTGACCATACTTACTGAGCAATGACAGGGTGCTAGGTTCAACATTTCTTCCCATGGCTGCTTGTAGAAGCAATGGGGAACTCCCTACCTTGCATTTCCTCCCAGGGGGAGTGGAAATCTGATTTTCCCCTCTCCCCCTAGGCAGCCCAGGCTCACCCCGATTCCTGTTACCCCTAAAGACTTGCCTAGCTCATCTTTCAGTCCCTGTACTGAACAGGATGAGAGGAGCAGGGAAGAGTGGGGGTGAGGTGGGGTGTAGGAATGGGGTGAGAGGGAAGGAGAGAGCGAGGGTGGGAGAAAGAGGGAAAGAGAAGGAGATATTTCTTTCAATGAATTGGCTCATTTATGGAGGTGTAAGTTCAAAATCAGAGCCATCTACTAGAGACCCAGGAAGAAGCTGCAGTCTGGTTCCAAAGGCCATCTGCTGGTGGACTCATTTCTTCAAGAATTTCTATTTTAAAACAACTTCTGCATTAAATAAAAATACAAATACTAGATATAATCCTATATGGTCAAGGGCAAACGGATGCCTGTTATAATTCTAGGCCATCAGTATTTATACCGCCAAGTTTTTAAGCAAAGGTTTTCAAGGGTAGTATTAGTCAGAAATGGTCTGAGCTGTGGCCTCTTCTGAGCATGCTACCATTTGGTGCTTCTTCAAATTGAATTTAAAAAACTAAACACTTAAATTAGATAAGTTGTATGTGCTTGTTGAAACAATTCAAACAATTGATGTAATTCAAGCATTTAAAATATAATAAACAATCTGATCTTCCCCTTTATAAACTAATATTCCTAATAGACATTGTTAAAAGGTTGTATATTCCATATTTTCCTTTGCTTATATAAACACTAGAGGCCTGGTGCACAAAATTTGTATGGGTGGGGGGGTCCCTTCAGCCCAAACTGCACCCTCTATAATCCAGGACCCCTTGGAGGATGTCTGACTGATGGTTTAGGCCCAATTCTGGCAATCAGGCCTAAGCTGGCAGTCAGACTTCCCTCTCACAAGCCGGGACCACTGGCTCCTAACTGCTCACCTGCCTGCCTGCCTGAATGCCCCTAACTTCCCGCCTTGCTGATCTGGTTGCTCCCAACTTTCCCCCTGCGGGCCTGGTTGCCCCATGCAGCCTGCTGCTCAGTTGTTTGGTTGCACCTCACTAACCCCCCTGCCAGCCTTGTCACCCCCAACTCCCCCGCCACCCCTGTAGGCCTGGTTGCCCCACACAGCCTGCTGCTCAGTTGATTGGTTGTCCCTCACTATCCCCCTTGCCAACCTGATCACCCCATGTCCATTCGGTTGCGATGGCTGCTTAGGCTTTTGTTATTATAGATATGGAAACATATAAGTGCTTATGTAGGTTCCCTTTAAAAAAGTGGGAAATACAAAATATATCATTCTTCAGCTTGCTTTTACCAGTTACCAGTTTACCACTATACCCTTCCAGTTAATACAAAGCACTCAACATGATTAAAACTGACTTTCATTAAACATTTGCTTGTTCAGGAGTTAAAAACTGGAGTGGCTGAGTGCTGTGTGGGGAGGAGTGGAAAAAGAGCACTATTGACAGTAGTCTTCAGCCTCTTTGTCCATGCTGCAACAATTCAGCTCGGCCCTGAACTTGCATTAACATAAACGAAATAACATCCAGTCATTATTTGGACCCACCCTCCTCAGAAAGTAGTTTAATGAGCATCTATTTGTTCCTCAAGTAAGCCTCTTGTGGGGCTGTACCAAACTTCTTTATGAATGTCTCAGTATATTTCTTCAACTGCATAAGAACCTCTTTTGAGAGGAATTTTGGTCAATATAATGTTCAGTTACATGTGATGCTTTCATTGATACCTCAGATGACTGTTTAGCTGTCTTCCCCCATAATCTAGCTCTAAATCCACTGTGAACTAGGGGGTGGAAAATGCCACAGTATGTAAAAATTTGGCACAATATTTAGGTAGGGTAATTTGTGCATCAAAATTAACATACCATTTGACCAGATAGTTTATAATAAAAAATATAAATAAATAAATTTATAATATAAATAAAATAATCAGAGCTATGGGAAAGCTTTTCTGGACAAGGATGTTTACTACCAATATATATACAATATAAAAAAATTGGAAACAATCTTAATGGTCATCAATAAGAAATATGGTACAATCATGCAATGCAATTCTATGTGGTTGTTAAAAATAAGTTTACAAAAACATATTTATTATCCCAGGAAGATAGTTATAATGTGTGATTATATGAAAGATAAGATTTTGAAATTCAAAGTATTATACACAGACACACAGATAAAAATATTGAAAGAATATTTACAGAGTTCCTCACTTTTATACCTAACTAGAGGCCTGGTGAATGAAATTTATGCATGAATAGGGTCCCTAGGCCTAGCTGGTGATCAGAGCCAGTCAGGTTGTCTGCCCCCCGCTACCCTCCTTCTTCCCTCCCTCCCTCAGCACCCCTCTGCTGCTGGTTGCCTGCCATGTTCCCTGCCACTCCCTGGTGGTCAGCGCACATCATAGTGAGTGATTGAACTCCTGGTCTTCCATTCGAACTCCTGAGGGAAAAATTTGCATATTAGCTTTTTATTATATAGGACTAAAGGCCTGGTGCACAAAATTCATGCACAGGGGGTAAGGAGTCCCTCAGCCTACTGTCTCCAATCTGGGACCCCTTTGGGGATATCTGACTGCTGGTTTAGGCCCAATCCCAGGGATCTGGCCTAAACCAGAAGTCAGACATCCCTCTTGCAATCCGGGACCTCTGGCTCCTAACTGCTCACCTACCTGCCTGCCTGATTGCCCCTAACTGCTTTCCTCTCTCAGCCTGATTGCCCTTAGCTACCTCTGTCTCAGCCCCTGCCACCATGGCTTTGTTAGGAAAAACATCTGGAAGACGTCTGGTCTATCCAGTCTAATTAGTATATTAGCTTTGTATTAGTATAGATTAGAGGCCTGGTGCACAAAATTCATGCATGGGACTTTGTGTCCCTCAGCCCAGTCTGCATCCTCTCCAATCTGGACCCCTACCTGGATCAGGCTTAAACAGGCAGTTGGACATCCCTCTCACTATCCAGAACTGTTGGCTCCCAACTGCTCACCTGCCTGCCTTCCTGATTGCCCCTAACTGCTTCTGCCTGCTAGCCTGATCACCCTTTACCTACTCTCCTGCCAGCCTGATTGATGCCTAACCACTCCCCTGCCAGCCTAGTTGCCCCTAACTGCCCTACCCTGCAGGCTATCTTGTGGTGGCCATCTTGTGTCTACATGGGGTCAGTCATCTTTGATCACATGGGGGCAGCCATTTTGTGTGTTGGAGTGATGGTCAATTTGCATATTATTCTTTTATTAGATAGGAGGATTAGATAGAATAGAGGCCTGGTGGGGGCCATCTGGTTTGCCCTGAAGGGTGTCCCAGATCAGGGTGGGGGTTCCCTTGGGCCATGGGGTGGCCTGGGTGAGGGGCCTGTGGTGGTTTGCAGGCTGGCCACACCCCTTGGCAGCCCAAGAGGAGGCCCTGGTATATGGGATTTATTTATCTTCTACAATTGAAACTTTGTAGCCTTGAATGGAGCCAAGCCTTCTGGTCACTCTGTGGTGACAGCCATTTTTGTTAGGATTTATTTATCTTCTATAATTAAAACTTTGTAGCCTTAAGCAGAGGCCAAGGCAGGCCAGGGCAGGAGGAAAGCTTGGCTTCCTCCATTGCTGGGGAAACCAAAGCCTCCTGCTTTGTCTGTGGCTGTAGCCATCTTGGTTGGGTTAATTTGCATACTCACTCCTGATTGGCTGGTGGGCATGGCTTGTGGATGTAGTGGAGTACAATTTACATATTACTCTTTTATTAGATAGGACAGTGGTTCTCAACCTTTTTAATGCTGTGACCCTTTAATACAGTTTCTCATGTTGTGGTGACCCCCAACCATAAAATTATTTTCGTTGCTACTTCATAGCTGTAATTTTGCTACTGTTATGAATCTTAATGTAAATATCTGTTTTTTCCAATGGTCTTAGGCTCTACAACAGCGGTTCTCAACCTGTGGGTCATGACTAGCAGGGTCGCCTAATACCTTCAAATGAAGCCTGTTTGTTTAGAAATTGAATTGGTTGCCAGCATTTAAAAACTGGGCCATTTTATTTAAAAATCCAGATCTCTAGCCCATTTTGAAAATTCACAGTATTCTGACTCTACTGGCCCCACAGCTCCCTCTATGCCATAGACTGCAGGAGCTGCCTGGCCATTCAGTTTGCCTTTGACGTTCTTCTACTGCCCTCCCAGGCCCTGTCCACTCCGCTGCTCGGACTGAGCAGGCCACTCATCACTAGCAGCCACAGCCCTGCCCCACGTGGTGGGTGGCTCTGCCCCTGCCTTGGTTTGTGACCTGGATCTCTGAGTTAGGTATTTCAACACATAATACGCAGTTTGCACAAAAGCCATATTTTAAAAGGTCAAGGATCTCTTGTGTCTTCATATATTAGCACTGCTCATTTCTGGCCGGTGGCATTATGGCTGACTTTTATTCCTTTTGTGATTTTTTTACATGAACTGATTTTTCCACAATGAACACACACTCCTTTGTCAGGAGCAGGAAAGATCAAGATAAATGTTACATAAAGAAAGAAGGAGGTAGGTGCCTTGAGTTCCTAGCGGGTGGCCGAGGTTGCACTGTTGCAGGCAAGAGGCTGGCAATGGGCAATTGGAAGTCTTCTATGGAGGTCAAGAGCACTGGAAGACCCAGAGGGGCCCTGTCACCACCCACTCTCACAGCCTCCCCTAGAAATAAGTGAGTACACAGCGCCCAGGGATTTGTAGCTGGAAAAGCACGTAGGCAGGGCTCACTGCTCTAGGAATAAGAGCTAAGGATTGCTCTCTCTTTCAGGCAGAGGGAGTGAACAGGCTCAGAGCTGGGAGAAGCCTGATTAATTGTCACGCTGGGCTAGTGAATATGAGGCCCATTAGACTTGCACTAATGAAATCTAAGTGTGGGAGCAGAAACCTGCTGGGACAGCACAGGCAGGAGGCTGGAAGCAGATGGGTGGGTGCTGGGGCGAATGGTGAGTCCCAGGCTGGAAGCAAGCACTGTGGGCCAGTGGTCTCACTGCGGCCATGGAGCAGCAGGTGGTGTTCACGTGTGTAAACTAGAAGCTCTTTCAAATCTCGCTGTCCTCGTCTATAAGGTGAAGATCACAGCACCCTTTTCACAGGTTATGGTGGGAATGCAATGGTGTGACTTAAAGAAAGTTAGTTTTCTTTTTCTCAAGCGAAGTCATTAGTTAAGCCCTTACTTATAACTGCAGAAGGCAGCCTCTCTGCGCTAGACAGAAGGCCGAAAACAGCTCTGCGTTCTGTACCATGTGACCTCTTTTGACTGAATCATGACCCCATGAGTTGAATATTTTTATAATAACTTCATTTTTTAACTTCTCATTTTGAAATAAAATCAGATTCACAGAAAAGTTGAGAAATGGTGTAGGGAGTTCTGTATCCCTTCACTCAGCTTCCCCTGATGTTAGCACCTCACATAACCATAGTCCCATTTTTAAAACCAGGAAGTTAATCCTGGGACAGTTCTGCTAAGTAACCCACAGACCCCATCACCCCACAGTGTGTGTCCTGAGGCCCTTTGCCTGCCCCAGGACCCCATGCCATGTATAGTGGCTGTGTCTTTAATTTCTTTTAGGTGGTGACAGGCCCTTGTCTTCCATAATCTTGACACTTTTGATGAGTACTTGTCAGTCATTCTATCTTTCAATCTGATGTTCTCTGATGTTTTCTCATGATTAAATTAAAATGTTCTATTATGCATTCGGGGGAGCATAGAAGTGATGTTGTGTTCTCAGTGGAACACCCCTCCCTCCCACCTCCCAGAGTTTGTCATGTTATTGTGCCTTCTAATATCTTTTTAGAAAGCAGATATGTTAGCCCCCGTGAGTGTGGCTCAGTTGGTGGGAGCATTATCCCATGCACTCCATTCCCCAGTCAGGGCACATTCCCAGTTTGCGGGTTTAGTCCGGTCAGGCACATGCGGGAAGCAACTGGTCAATGTTTCTCTCTCACTTTGATGTTTCTCTATCTCTCAAATAAAAACAAACACCCAGATGAGTTAGAGTATGGGGAGTAAATAACTCACCTGAGGCCCACAGTGTAGAATCCAGCAGAATCCCAGGCCACATAAAAATGGCTCTGGGCGCAAGAAGGGGTACAGATGTTGGAAATGCAGCACTGATGTGTAGCAAGCTGGCACATCACCTCTGGGGATGACTGCTCAGCTGAGCTGCCTGTGGCCAGATCTTTCAAACTTTTGAGAGCAACCAGGAATATGGGTTCCCATGTGAAGGAGCTTGATTTCTAATATTTTCCCCAGTTTCACTGAGATAGCCTATCTAATAAAAGAGTAATATGCAAATTGACCTTACCTCAGCTGTACCCACCAGCCACACCTATCAGCCACGCCCACTAGCCAATCAGAGCGAGTATGCGAATAAACTCAGCCAAGATGGCTACGGCCACAGAGAGAGCAGGAGGGAGGCTTGGGTTGCCCCTGGTGATGGAGGAAGCCAAGCTTTCCGCACACCCTGGCCAGGCCTAGGCCTCTGCTTAAGGCAACAAAGTTTCAATGGCTGCCACCTCAGAACGAGCAGGAGGCTTGACTCTGCTTCAGGATAAAAAGTTTCAATTGTAGAAGTTAAATAAATCCCAGATACCAGTGCCTCCACTTGGGTCACCGGAGGGCATGGCTGGCCTGCAAACCACCACAGGCCCCCTCACTCAGGCTGCCCAATGCCCCAAGGGAACCCCCACCCTGACCTAGGACACCCTTCAGGGAAAACCAGCTGGCCTCCACCCGTGCACCAGACCTCTAGCCTATCTAATAAAAGAGTAATATGCAGATTGACCATCACTTCAACACACAAGATGATTGCCCCCATGTGGACACAAGATGGCCACCACAAGATGGCCATTAAGGGAGGACAGTTGGGAGGGACGAGGCCTGCAGGGGAGGGCAGTTAAGGACCCAGACCTGCAAGAGAGGTCAATTAAAGGTGACCAGGCCCACAGGGGAGGGCAATTAGAGGCAAACAGGCTGGCAGGGGAGCAGTTAGGCATCAATCAGGCTGGCAGGGGAGTGATTAGGGGGTGATCAGGCTGGCAGGCAGAAGTGGTTAGAGGCAATCAGGAAGGCAAGCAGGTGAGCAGTTGGAAGCCAGCATTGGACTTAAATGGGCAGTCTGACATTCCTCAAGGGGTCCCAGATTGGATAGGGAGCAGGCTGGGCTGAAGAAAGCCCCACATGAACAAGTTTCTGGGCCTCTAGTAATCTATAATAACAAAAGCATAATATACAAATGGACTGAATGACTGAACAGCAGAATCACTGTCTGGATGACCTTTAGACAACCATACTATGAAATGCACTGGTGCTAGGCCAGCCAAAGCGGGTGCTATGTGATTGGTCAGGGGCCCTGCCATTGCCCCACAATTGCCACGCAGAGGGAGGCCCAGACCACCCTCTTAGCAGTAATCTATTGTGGATCCCTGGCCAGGTGGGCAGGGCCTCCTTCTGTGAGGCAATCTGGGGGCCTCATGATTGATCACCCCACAGAGGGAGGCCCAGGCTACTGGCCAGTGAAGCTGTGGCCGGTGTGTGGAGCCAGCCAGCGATTGCTCTTTAGAGGGAGGCCCAGGCCAGCCAAGTGATTGCACCCAAGCCTGTTGCCTGTAGAGGGAGGTGACCAGTGGGGGAAGGGGAGGCAGTGTGGCACAGATGGCCAGCAGTGGCAGTGGTGGGGGCGGGGTGGCTGCCAGCAGCTGGGGGAAGGAAAGCCCCAATAGGCCCTGATCACTGTCCAGGCCTAGAGACCCTACCTGAGGGGTCCTGGATTGTGAAAAGAGCACAGGCTGGGCTGAGAGACACCTCCCCTGCATAAATCTTGTGCACCGGGCCTCTAGTCTATATATATATATAAAAGGCTAATATGCAAAGTATCCCCTCGGGAGTTTGACTGGGAGACTAGGAGTTCAATCGCTCTCTGTGATGTATGCTGACCACCAGGGGGTGGTTCAGAATGAAGGCAGACAGCTGGCGAAGGAAGGCCCTGGACGTCAGCTGGAAGGCCCTGATGGGCCCTGATTGCCAGCCAGGCCTAGGGACCCTACTGTGCATAAATTTCATGCACTGGGCCTCTAGTTCACATATAACATTGTGTGAGTTTAAGGTGCACAACGTGATTATTATTATTATTATTTTAAATATATTTTATTGATTTTTTACAGAGAAGAAGGGAGAGAGATAGAAAGTCAGAAACATCGATGAGAGAGAGACATCGATCAGCCGCCCCCTGCACACCCCACAGTGGAGATGTGCCCACAAGCAAGGTACATGCCCCTGACCGGAATCGAACCTGGGACCTTTCAGTCCGCAAGCCAACACTCTATCCTCTGAGCCAAACCAGTCTCGGCACAACGTGATTATTTAATACATATATTACAAAATGATTACCACATAAGGTTAGTTAGCACATTCATCAATTACATAATTACAATTGTCTTGGTGTGTGATGAGAAGATTTAAGATCTTCTCTCAGCAACTCTGAAGTATATAACATGTCGACAATAGCCACCATGCTGAGCGTTAGGCTCCCAGGGCTTATAGGTAGCGTTGGAGTTTGTGCTCTGTGATCATACCTTCCCACTTCCTGCACCCTGGTCACATTTTGCTCTCTAAATAAAAACAGGTTTGTATTTTGTTTTAGATTCCACATGTCAGTGATATCATGCAATATTTGTCTTCTCCAACTTATTTCACTTGGCACAATGCCCTCAAGATCCAACCATGTTGTTGCAAATGGTAGGATTTTCTTCTTTTTTTTTATGGCTGAATAATATTTTATTGTGCATATATACCACATTCTTTAAACCCATTCACCTGTTAATAAATACTTAGCTTATTTCCTAGTCTTGGCTCTTATGAGTAACGCTGCAGTGAATATAGAGGCACAGGTATCTTGTCCAGATAGTGACTTCATTTCCTTAGGATATATTTCCAGAAATGGGATTACTGAGCCATATAATAGTTCTATATTAAACTTTTTTGAGGGACCTTACATTTCTGCTCCCAATGCACGAGGGTTTCTTTTTCTCCACATCTTCACCAGCACATACTATCCTCTTTTGATGATAGCCACTCTAACAGGTATGAGGGATATCCATTGTGGTTTCGATTTGCATTTCTCTGATGATGGGTAATGTTGAGCACCTTTTCATGTACATGTTGGCTAGATGTATGTATTCTTTAGAAAAATGTCTATTCAGCTCACCTGCCAAATTTTAATCTTTTGCTATTGGGTTGTAGGAGATCCTTACACATTTGGAATATTAACCCTTTATCTGATATGTGGTTTGCAAACATTCCCTCCACCCTGTAGATTGCCTCTTCATGCTGTTGATCATTTCTTTTGTTGTGCAGAAGCTTTTTAGTTTGATGTAAATGTTAGAAATGCATTAATTTAAAAACCATAAGAGCAACCCTCGATGAGCCAAGCAAATCACATATTTTGCTGGATGTGGCACAATATTACCTCTGAACAAGGAGAGCAGGAAGCGGAGAGATGATCTGGAGGTGAAGGAGGAGGGAAGAAGCCAGTCCCCAGGAGCCAGAAGTCGTGGCTTGAAGGCCTACCAGCAGGTGAGGGCAGCACCCATGGGCAATGGTGGGGGGTAGGAGAAGGTAGAGATGCCAACACTGAGGAATACAGCAGAAAGGCAAGAGCTGTGTGGCAGAGACTGCCAGAGGCCCATTCCTGCTTCTGGTATCCTTGGGGCTTACTTGAAATAAAAGATCATCTTCTGTTCTCTCCTACATGGAAGTATGGCCATTGAGATGACAGGGAAATGTGTAGGGTTCACATAAGTTTCCTTAAGCGGACAGAGGCACACCCTCCTTCCCACCTGTCCTTCAGGCACTTAGCGTATAGACACAATGACTATGCACAGGCAGCTGCCTCGGATCACGAAGGGGTGGACTAAGGACAGTGGAACATCAGGATGAAAGGGTTCTGGGTCCCTGATAAGCACGGAGTTACCAGAGCAGTCTTGGACCCCTATCTCAAGGCTTCTTGTTATTGCAAGAGAAAACTCCACTCCTCTGTTGCTTGAGCCACTGATGTGTTGAGGGGTTTGGGTTGCATGCACCTTGTGCAAGGAGTGAAGAAAGATCATTTTGTGTGAGACGATCCAGTCAGCAAGTTCCAGCTGAGATCAAATCAGTGCTGCTCCTTCTTCCCAGACATCAAGGTCACTGTGGGGACCATGCAGACCCCAGAGGACTAGCCCTCAGCAGTGTCACACACGTTACATAACACACTGCGATCTAAAGGAAAGAAGGAATGTATAGGCTGGGGAGAAAGGAGGGAGAGTACGGACCATTTATCCGAATCCAATGTGCCTGAGGGACGGTTGTTCTGAGATACCCTCTTTGTAAGAGAGTTAGACATCGCTGCCCTGAAGAACTCAGGCAACACAGAAGGATTTGCTCCCATCAATCAAATATGACATGCATCACTTCTCAGCAGAACCCTTATTGCCAGCACATGTGTTACTGTCAGAGGCAGAAGTAGAATATTAGAAATTAACTACAATTATAGGAAATGTCAGTCCTGCTCTATGAACCATGGTGGTTCTTTTCTGATTAGAGAAAACACACTCACCTCACTGGGAGTCATGCACCCTGGGACATGGGGGCTCACATTGGAATGCGGTCTGTCCTCCTTCCCAGAACTGCCTGTCATTTTGGAAAGATTTACAACCACACACGCCTAGTCCTGGAGGCACCTGCTCTTCATACCCCCAGCCCCTATTACCTGTAATCTGATCCCAGGGTGCCCCTCTCTGTGACGCCCTCAGCCTGCTTGACTTATAGCCTGGAATGATTATCCCAGGCCCACTTTCCCTTGCCTGTAATTCCTACTGCCCCACACAGTCTTGTCTGTCTATCCAACATAAGCAGTCGGCTTATGGTGGGTGCAGAGCAGATGTTTGTGGATAGCCTGTTGCTCTCCTGTACTGTGGGCAGGAGTGGAATAAACACTCAAATGATGCAATCATGTCTCTGCTTAATTGGCTCAAGTATGACAGGCAGCCTGGACCCTTTGGTTGTACAGTTTCATTACTACGTCTTAGTAATACTCCATGCAGAGGCTGTGCATCAGCCTGCCTCCTGGCTGTGGAGAGCAGTTAGTGTGACCAAATCCGACTTGTGTTTGACTCCGATGATCTGAACACACAGAAGTCTGGGCCGGCAGCCACATCCTGGGTTGCCAGCAAAAGGGAGCAATTCACAGGGTCAAGCGATACCAATGGCTACGCATCTCCGAGGATGTGGCCACGTTCTGATTTGGACCTCGAGGGCGGAGCTCTGAGACCCCCAGCTACTCTACCATGTGCAGCTGAAAGGAGACACTCCACGAGGAGGGTAGGAGTGACACTAAGAACAGTGACACTTGCTACTTGCCCTCCTACTTGTGCTGACGGCTCAGGGCCATTCATTATCCTGGGCCATGCTGTCAATTCATTATCCCGGTCCTTGCAAGACATGGACCCTGGAAGCCAAGGTTTCTGGGACTCGGACTGACTAGTAATCACCGCTTTGCTAATGACCTGGACCGGTGGACAGTGGAGACCCTTGGACTTTCAACTGGTCAACCCCCAATACTTGTGTGTGTGTGTGTGTGTGTGTGTGTGTGTGTGTGTGGTGTGCTGATGTGTCTGTAGTTTGGACTAATCCTGCTAAGTTGATAGCATAACCTCTAGTGTTGGCTCACTGTTGTTACTTGGTGTTGGGAATCTAGAGGGCCGCGTGACCCCCTGGGGTCCTGGCCTTGACGGGCACCCCTGTTATTATATGGGTGTCAGGACATCAAGTGACTTATAGGAGAGACTAGATAGAGTGCTCAGGACACTGGAATGAAGGAACCGTGGAGAGAGGCTCTGCATCCTGTGCTGGAGGGTGGGGTGAGTGTGAAGTAACCTTTGCACATTAAGTCTGAGTTTTGAAGGTCGTTACCATCGCAGAAGCTGATTCTGCTGACACCAGCTGAGTTATCTGATGCTCGCTCACCCAGCTGCCATGTGCATACACAACTACCAGGGTATTTTCTTCAATTTGCCTAAGGGAATTTTTTACTTCATTTAATTTTTTGAAACATTTTCTAAATGTGTACCATTTTTATCCTTGTGTCTTTTCTCTCTTTCTGCTGAATAACCTTTCTATAATGTGTATGTTTCTCCCAATAAATGTTTTCAGACCTGCAGCATTTTGTACAGGATTTACCAACCTCATCTCATTTGATTATTTCTGTCTTGATTTTTTGTTTGCACTGTGGGTACCTGAGTATACTTCATGAGCCCAACCAAATTAGTATGTGGCCTGCGTCCTTTCCTGTCTAAGAAAGCACTGGCATTTTGACAGGAAGGAGGAGGTTCAGAATTGTATTGAATTCCACTCTCTTTTATTTTTCAAGATACTTAATTCATAAAGGTATTCTGGGATTGTGAGACACACTAATACATTACTATCAGACATATTTATTAGTAAATTATAAACAGTTGCAGAAAAGATTTCTAGACAAGCAGGCACACCGTCATTGAAGTGTTTGAACATTCATTAATTCAGCAACTGTTTATCGAGTGCCTTCTCCTCCAGGAGACAGTGGGAATGGTGGTCTGCCCACGAAGAGGGCTCATTGAGGTGTTTAGAGGCTGGGGTAGGCCATGGGGTGCCTTCACCCCTCTGCAGAGGCCCCTGTAAAATGAAGATGATCCCAGTCACATGGTTAAGTGGGAAATGAATGGCTCACACACACTCAGGGACACAAGCTGGCAGCAGCAAGTGCATATGACAGTTGCCTTGCTGGGCTTAGACCATGCCCTAGAGTGAGGACGCAAGGTCTGTGAGCAGAAGGTGCTTTTATGAAGAACAGTGTCTCAGTGAAGAAGGGAGAGGCGCAATGCTGAGGGGAAGGGTTGTTTGTGCAGGTGGGGACACTCGGTGTGTTTACTGGCAGAGGGGGCATGGGAAGTATTGACAGCTCCAGAGGGTGGGACAATGGTGGAGCTCAGCCTGGAAGCCTGGCCGAGTGGAGTTTGGGTCCAGCTGTCAGACTCAACCGGAGAGGCTTGTGTTTCTCCTGAGGCAGCTCTGGATGCAGTGAGGGGTTCCCCCAGACTCCCTAGGGAGAGGCGGGTGAGCAGCTCATCGGGAGGGATGGGAAGGAGGGTACGCTGATGCCAAAGCTGGAAGCGCTGGAAAGCCTGGCAGACAAGGCAGCTCGGTCTGGACCTTCCTGCTGGTCCTGCCCAGGGCTCAGTGAGACCAATGGATGGCGCTGGGCACAAACAGCCTCTCCTTCCCACTCCTCTAAAAAAGACGAGGAATGCAAAAGATCTCTAATGTGAGAAGCATCATTATTTGCCCCGGCTTCCCCTGGCTGTCACTGTGCTCAGAACGTGTGAGCAGGAGAATCTGGTCGGGTCCCCACACTGAGTACCCAACACTGATTCCCCGGAGGCTTGTCATTTGCACTTTGCTGGAGAGGGGCCGAGCGAGCACCCTGGCTTCCAGGCCTGTAGGACCTGCCGTTCTCTCCCCTGGCGGCCTGTGAAGAAGGCCACACTGCTTTAGAGGGGAGGGCAACCCCCTTGTCCATCTCAAAGAATACAGAGGGGGGTGTAAGAGGGGGCGGGAGAAGGAGAGCACAGAAGCCAGTGCTGTCCATAGCGCCAGCCATCCTGGCTGTGCCTGAGCTCCCCCCTCCCCTGGAACATGAGGAACTTCTCCTCATCCTCAGACCCAACCTCAGGCCCTCCCTCCTGAGCTGCCTTCCCTCGTTCTACACCCGAAAGGTCTGTCTCCTCCATGGTCTGTTCCCTGCTCCTGGCACAGACCAGAAGTCATTGTGTCTATGCAGTAGGCACCACGTGAGTGAGTGAGTGAATGAATGAATGAACAAACGAATGAAGTCGGGGGCCCAAAAGAAGCAGTGACCAAGTCTACCTGCAGGTGGCAGTGGCTGACCAGGCGGCCAGGAGCAGGAAGGGCAGGAGGGGCTACCAGACCTGGGAAGGAAGCAGCCTAGCTGGTGCGTCCTTCACCTCCTGCTGCAAAGCCTCATGCTGCGCATGTGAGTGTACTGACACTATTGGTCCAAGCCATGGCCTCGCCTCCTCAAAAGGTGTGTGTCCTGAGTTTCAGTGCAGGCTTTGCTGCTTAACCAGCTTTCAAATTCATTTGAGGAAGTTGCTTGCTTAACTACCCCTCGGCTGGAGAAATGGTGCAATGATCATCATAGCCTGCCCCCCATCCCCCCGCAAAGATGCTGCAGAGGTGGCAGAGAATTGGTGCTAAGGGGCCTGCATGGGGCAGGGCGCTGGCTGTGATGGGATCAGGATGAGTTGCAGGTGGTTTTTGTGAACAGACTTAAACAGAAGATGGAGGCATCTTGCTCCCATCTGCATACCCAGGCCGGGAGCATCTGGCTCCTGAAACATCTGGGAAGGTGAGGAGGGAGTAAAGATTCTGGGGGTGGGGGGGAGGGCTGGAAAGGGGGCAGGGCTGGCAGGCTCTTGGCTTCTGCTGCTTCTCTCCCCCTTTCTCCCCCCCACTGGCCCCACACCCTCTGTGAAAGCAGTGTTGTGACACAAGAAGTGGCCCTTCAAAAATGGATTTTGCAGTGGCCAAAAGGCTCCGTGGGAGGAAGGGTGGGCAGGCAGCAGGGCCCCCTGTGACCTCTGAGCACCAGGTAAATTGCAGCTCTGGGCAGAGGCAGCTGCAGAGAGCAACGACCAATAGAGAGCCCTCCTTTGCGCTACTGGGGCCCTGCTGTGGGGTGGGCGATGCGGGGAGTGTGTCAGGCCAAGACGGGTCTGCTCTACTGGACACACAGTCAGGGCCACCCAGACCATGCCGCATTGTCCCACAGGGGGCTGCAGCCCTTGGTCCCAGAAGTCCTGAGGCTATGGGAAGTGTATTGGGAGGGGCTCAAAGTGATGGAATGGATCCAGGGTCTGAAGTGAGGCTGTAGCCCAAGCAGCCCCCTTGACCCTCTCCCTGCCTGGTGTCCAGTTTAGTGGCTGTCATGATAAGAGAACTATTGCCAGCATCAGCCCTGGACTCAATAAGTGAGGCGTGTGATTAAAACTTTGCCTCATACTAACTGACTTTGGGCCTCAGTTTCCTCACCTGCAAAATGGAATTGCTAAAGTAGCTTCCTCAAGTAGATGTGTTCTTACGTGTTTGGTTTATTCAGTTTACTCCCAGCCTGCTGTGGCTGAATGCTTGTGCCCCTTTCAAACTGCCCCCAACCCCAATCCATATGTCCATACCTAATGTCCAATGTGATGATATTAGGAAGAGGAGTCTTTGGAGGTGCTTAGGCCATGAGGGTGGGGCCCTGATGAATGGGATTAGTGCCCTTTTAGGGAGCCCAGATAGTTCTCTCTCGCCTCTCTGCCCCATGAGGACACAGCAGGAAGAGGGCAGTCTCTAAACCACGAAACAGACCTTTACCAACGTCCTTACCAGACACCAAATCTGCTGGTGCCAGGACTTTGGACCTCCCAGCTTTCAGAACTATGAGAAAGAGTTGTTTGTAAGTCACCCCATTTATGAGATTTTTACTAGTAAAGCAGCTGAAGGACTAAAACACAGTCCCACAGCCTCACAGACATGACTAATCAATTGCAATGAGTCCTGCAGAGCCCAGAGAGCCTGGCTGTTGCCTCAAGTGCGGGCCAATTAGGGCTGGTGTCAGGATGCAGCCCACAGGCCACCACTGGCCCGGGGCCTTGCCAGACCCAGGGTTCAAGCTGCATCACAATGACACCCTTTCTATTTCACTTCAGACCCAATAACCTGTCATATTGCAGGTGCGCACATCCCAGCTTTCATTGCACTAGAGAAGTTTGCATCAGCCAATATATTTAAGAATCAATGTGCACTCTTCCCAGCTGTTATTTAGAGGAAGATACTACATCTGGGGCACACTCTGGCGACTCATTTACCTATCAGGACCTATGATGAGGATGCAATAGCTCATCAGGTTTTGACGATTAGACGAAATAATTAATATCTGTAAAGCACGTGGCACAGAGCCTAGGCATGGCATTACTCAAGTCAGCGGCCGCAGTGAGAGGCAATGAGGGCAGTCCGAGGTGGGATGGGCGAGGGGGCGGGGAAAGGAGGGAGGAGAGGCGGTGGGGAGAGGAGGGAATCATTGTTTGGATAGGATTAGGTTTTGCTGCATAAACAGAAACTACGCTGTTTGATGACCTGCCCATGCTTTACCCTCCCTGCCCAGGCCTAGCTTCCCTGGGAGCATGTCTAATAAGTGGCTTTCACGTAAATTCTTGTTTCTAGGCCGGCTTCTGGGGACCCAGTCTGGGACAACTGCCATCACCGACATTAGGTCTGGTCAGATTTCAAAACAGTTCAGCCAATCAGAACTCAGTAGGACCCTTATCCCAGCTGGTCTTCTCACATCACCAGCAGCTAACACTTGTGCTGGGCATGGATTAACTGACTCATCCTCACAGTAACTCTATGAAGGAGCTACTCCTACACCTGCACTCCTGATGAGAAAACAGATTAGAGGTCAGTGACTTGCCCAAGGTCTCCAAGCTAGTCAGTGGTAGAGCCTGTATTCAAACATGGGCAATGTGGCTCTCAGCCTTGGGTCTTCATGCTCTGCACCCAGTCACTACAAGGCCCCCAGGGAGACTCGTGACTGAATGACAGGGGTTGTTGATGTAAGCGACACCTCAGTTGGGAAGTAAATTATTGATTACTAATAAAATAATTTGGTTGGAAAGGGAACCAAAATGCTCATGAGAAGAAATTTTGAATAAGGCTAGGCAAAATAAATTTTAAGTAGTGAGTGATTTTTGGAAAAAAATCACGTCTTTTGTGTATCATGTTTCTTGGGGCCTTGCTGATCTTTGATTGGAGTCACTTCTGGCTCTGGGGTCCTGTAAAGTTCCTGGAGGCCCCCCTGCCTAAAGATCTAGATGGCAGCTGAGTACTCATTAACACACTCACACCTGGAGGCTTGAGGTGTCATCTTTTTATTAATTAAGTAATTTTTATTGAATTTATTGGGGTGAAATTGGTTCACAAAACCATACAAGGTTCAAGTATACAACTCAACAAATAACCATCTGCATGCTGTATTATGCACCCATTGCCCCAAGCAAAGTTTCTTTCCATCCCCATTTATTCCTCCTTTGCCCAGCTCCACCTACCACCCACCCCCTGCTTCTCTGGCTATCTGTGTCTATGTGTTTATATACACACACACACACACACACACACACACACACACACACCCCTTCACCTTCTTTCATGCAGCCCCCCAAATCCCTCCCCTCTGACAGCCATCTATCCCATGTATCCATGCCTCTATTTCTATTTTGTTCTTTATATTCCACATATAAATGAGGTCATGATATTTGTCTTTCTCTGACTGGCTTACTTAACTTAGCATAATAATCTCAAGGCTATCCATGCTGTCACAAAAGGTAAGATTTCTTTTTTTTTCTTTTTTTTATGGTCGAGTAGTATTCCATTGTGTAGATATACAACAGCTTTTTTATCCTCTCACCGACTGATGGGCTCTTGGGCTGTTTCCAGATCTTGGCTATTGAAAATACTGTTGCAATGAACATAAGGGTGCATATATTTTTCCAAATTAGTGTTTGAGGTTTCTTATGATATATTTCCAGAAGTGGGATCAAATGGCAGTTCCATATTTAATTTTTTGAGGAAACTCCATACTGTTTTCCATAATGGCTGCACCAGTCTGCATTCCCACCAGCAGTGAACTAGGGTTCCCTTATCTCCACATCCTCACCACCACTTGTCATTTATTGATTTATTGATGTAAATTCTGCCAGGCATAAGGGGATATCACATTGTGGTTTTAATTTGCATCTCTCTGATGATCAGTGACATTGAACATTTTTTTCATATGTTTATTGGCCATCTGTCCTTTTTGGAGAAGTGTCTATTCAAGTCTTTTGCCTATTTTTTAATTGGGTTGTCTGTCTTCTTTTTTAAATTATTATTATTATTATTATTATTATTATTATTATTATTAGAGAGAGAGGAAGGGAGAGGTAGACAGACTGGGAAACATCAATGGGAGAGTGAAATACTGATCAGCTACCTCCTTCACAGCTCCAATTGGGGATCCAGCCCACAACCTGGGCATATGCCTTGACCAGGAATTGAACCGGCAACCTTTTGGTGCATGGGATGATGTCAAACCAAGTGAGCCACACTGGACAAGACAGATTGTTTGTCTTCTTGGTGTTGAGTTATATAAATTTTTATATATTTTGGAAATTAACTGCTTATCAGATGTATCATTGAAAAGTGTGTTCTCCCATTCAGTGAGTTTCTTTTTCATTTTATTGATGGTTTCTTTTGCTGTGCAAAAACTTTTTAGTTTAATGCAGTCCCATTTGTTTATTTATTCCCTTTGCCCCAGGACAGTGGTCGGCAAACTCATTAGTCAACAGAGCAGCAAACCTTGGCTTGTGAGCCGCAGTTTGCTGACCACTGCCCCAGGAGATGTATCAGTACACATATTGCCAAGAGAAATGTCTGAGATTTTATTATCTATATTTTCTTCTAGCATTGCTAAAGTTCCACAACTTGCATTTAAGTCTTTTTTTCCATTTTGAGTTTATTCTTATGTATAGTGTACGTTGGTGGTCTAATTTCATATTTTTGCATGCACCTGTCCAATACACTATTTATAGAAGAGACTGTCTTTACCCCCATTGTATATTCTTGCCTCCTTTGTCAAATATTAATTGACCATAAAGGTGTGGGTTTATTTCTGTGCTCTATTCTGTTTCATTGATCTATATGCCTGCTCTTGTGCCAATACCAGGCTGTTTTTTTAAAAAATATATTTTATTGATGTTTTACAGAGAGGAAGGGAGAGAGATAGGAAGTCAGAAACATGGATGAGAGAGAGACATCAATCAGCCACCTCCTGCATGCCCCACAGCTGAGATGTGCCCACAAGCAAGGTACATGCCCCCGACCGGAATCGAACCTGGGACCTTTCAGTCCGCAAGCAGATGCTCTATCCACTGAGCCAAACCGGTCTTGGCTGTTTTGTTTGTTTTTTGGTATATGTTTTTGCTAGTCCTCACCAGAGTATATTTTTTTCCATTTACTTTTTTTTTTTTTTTTGTGAGTGGATTGGGGCAGGGAAAGAGAGAAAAACATCAGTGTGAGAGATACACATTTATTGTTTTACTCCTGCACAGGGTGGGAATTGATCTTGCGACCCAGATACATTCCATTGACCAGAAATCAAACCCATGAGCCTTCAGTACATGGGCTGACACTTTAACACTGGCCAGGGCACCATAATGTTTTGGTTACCATGGCCTTGTAGTATAGTTTTATATCAGGTAGTGTGATACCTTCAACTTGGTTTTTCTTTCTCAAAATTGTTGAGGTTATCCAGGTCTTTTATGGTTCCATATAAATACTTTTTTAGAATATTTGTTCTGTATCTGTGAGATATACTATTGGTATTTTAATAGAAATTGCATTAAATATGTAGATTGCTTTGGCTAGTATGGATATTTTAATGATGTCAATTTTTTCCTATCGATGAACACAGGTATGCTTCCACTTATTTGTATCTTCCTCAGTTTTTTTTTTCTTTAATATTTTGTAATTTTCCAAGTACAGATCTTTTACCTCCTTGGTTAAGTTTATTCCTAGGTACCTTATTTTTTTGTTGCAATAGTAACATTACTATGTTGAATAACATTGGTAAAAGCAGACATCCCTATCTTGTTCCTGATCTTAAGGACAACACTTTCAGTTTTTGCCAATTGAATATCATGATAGCTGTAGGTTTATCATATGTGGCCTTTATTATGTTGAGGTATGATCTCTCTGTCCCCACTTTGCTGAGAGTTTTTATCATAAATGGGTGCTGGATTTTATAAAATGCTTTTTCTGCATCTATTGATATGATCATGTGATTTTTATGTTTTCTTTTGTTTATGTGATTATCACATTAATTGATTTGTGAATATTGCATCAGCCTTACCTATCTGGAATAAATTCCACTTAGTCATGGTGTATGATCTTTTTAATGTATTGTTAGACCGGTTGGAGTATCATTGAAAGAAAAGTAAAAAGGCCCAAGCGGCTCCCATGACATCCATGCTATCCAATGCCTCCTCACAAAAGCGGGGGGTCATCTCGTCAAGATGATGGCCAAGAGGGATGGTGAAGCGTGGTCACTGGAAGCTTCAGGGAGGCACAGAACGTAAGGCAGGGGACTGGAATATTCAACATGGCTAGCTTGGACTTCCTCACAGCATGGAAGCTTCAGGGTAGCCTGACTTCCGATATCAAGGCAGGCTGCACACCTTTTAAAGGCCAGGCCTAGACCTGGCACAGTGTCACTTCTTCCAAACCTCATTGGACAACCCAGCTTTGAGGAAAGGGAAAAGACAGTACTTTCAGGTGAAGGATTGGCCAAGATTTACTCTGCCACTGACTATATGTAAACAAGCAAAATATAAAGTTTTATTGGTAAGCACTAGGAGGCAGCTGACCCATCCTGACAAATACACCTTGTAATAACTCACGTGGGGGTCTCAACACACCTTCCCTCAAAAGGAATAACTTCCACAAGGAGTATCTAGTAGATGAAGCAAAAGTGAGATGGGATGGAAGGCACTGTACAGAGTACAATCTCTGGCTCTTATAATGATCTCACTTTTCTGATTTTCAAATTCTTTTTTTGCATTAAAGAAAAACAAGTTAAAGAATTATATACATATATGAACTCATTTTGTTCAAAGAACACCTGTTATTAGGGAAATCAAACTTGTAGTAAAAATGGACCATCTTGGAAGTAAATATCCCATCACAGGCTGGTGTCAATGGGATGTTGGATGAGGATTCCATTTATCAACACTTCCATCCCAAGCAGGCATCCCAAGCAGGCAACTAGGGAGCACAAATATTCATCTTTCTAGAATGATCTATTCTGCACACTTGAGCCTGAAAGATCATTTTGATACAACTCACCGGCTTGCCTGATTAAAACTCTCCTCGTGGCACTTGGAACAGAATTAGAATTCCTGCTATGACTAGTGGCTCCGTAGGTCTGGCCCTTTCCTGTCTTTTGACTTCAGCTCCAGCCCTCATGTCCTTGGGACTCATGCTCAGCCACACTGGCACTCCCAGCACCACCCCACTGCTTCTCCCTCTGCGTGCATGCTGCTCTTCCCATCATCTTGTCATTCTTATCTCCACTCAAGGTCACCTCATTAGGGGACCTTCCCTCATCAGCCTATGTAAAATAGAGACCGTATCAATCACTCTACTATATTACATTTTTTCTATCATCAACTTATTTGCTTACTTGTTTATCTTTATATCGTTCCCTATAATGTGTTATTTCCACATTATAGCTCTCTTGGCTATCTCCCCTCTGCTGTTGTGTTGCTAGAGCCCAGAACTGTGCCTGGCACAGAACAAGCATTCGAGAAGATCAGTGAAGCATGGGGAGAATGAATGGATACTTGGAGCTCTCCCAGGCTCTGGCACAGAGCAGGCAACCATTGACTTTGTGGAGTGACTGAATGGATGCCAAAATTGGCTATGGCTTCACATTGTCATTTACATCATGGGTACCCGCAGGATGGTGATTCAGAAGGGTCGCTGAGATTCAAAAGATAATTTTGTGGGAGCTACAAGATCGGGTCAGCTCATGAGGGATCCTGCCCAGCTCTATCCTGCACTTCTGAAAACACTTCCACCTTCCTCCTCCTTCACATACTCCAGCATGGATGGCTGATCCAGCAAGAAGCAGGTAGGCAAGTGAGTATCTTCAGGGTTTGGCTTAACAGATCATCAACTCTCTGAGTGTATAGGTGTGCTCCTGAAAGGACAGGCCACCTGGGTGGGTTTAACATGTAGGTAGACTATTTTAAAGGCTAGTGTTCAGATAGTATTATGAAATGTTAATTTGTACTTTTTCTCTTTTTCTTCTCCCATGCAGGCAGGTGGCAGGTTTGGTGTTGGATTGGCTCAGGGGAGGAATGTGTCAGGAATGAAGACAGAACTATTCACTGAGATTTCTCTTGCTGTTAAAAACCTAAACATAGTGAGGGTAGGTTTGTGGGAGGAGCAGACAGGATTGAAAGACTCAGGAAGGAGAGGGAGGGGCTTCTCTCAGACTCAGAAAAAGACATAACCCAGGGTTGGGGAGAAGGACAGAGGCTAGCGGATCTGCGGAAGAGAGGGAAGGCAGAACTACCTCAAAGAGAAATGGGTACATGGTGTGTCCATAGACAGAGACTCTAGGGACTGTGTTCCCAGCCTGGCCGCATAGCCCTGTAGCCCCGTGTTGCACAGACGTGGAAGCAGCAGAGAGAACTCAGAGCTGAAGACAGTACACAGATGAGAGGGCAGAACTATCAGGGGAAGCTGATGACTGAAGATTCTGGGCCCCATGCCTTGACTGTGTAAGACCTTTCACACTGTAGCCTGGGTTAAGTGGCAGGAGGCCTCAAGTAACTAAGGTGGAGGTTCCTGCTAGCACCAGGAGGCTCAGAATGTAAAATTAGGTTGCTTATGAAAAATAAAGAGATGGACATTTTTAAAAACTTTAATAATTTTTATATTTTTCAATCCAATAAAACCAATTTGTACTTCTTAATCCCTTCACCTTTATCTTCCCAAACCCCCTCCCATCTGGCCACAATCATAATGTTCTTTGTATCTATCAGTCTGTTTCTGTTCTACTTCTTCTTCTTTTTGTTTAGATTCAATTGTTGATAAATATGTATTTATTGCCATTTTGTTTTTCATATTTTTATCTCCTCTACCCCACCCTCTTCTTAAAGAAGACACCTTAACATTTCATGTAATACTGATTTGGTGGTAATGGGCTCTTTTAGCTTTTTATTGTCTGGGAAGCTTTTTATCTGTCTTTTGATTCTAAATGATAGCATTGCTGGGTAGTATAATCTTGGTTGTAAGCTCTTTATATTCATCACTTTGAATATTTATTGCTAATGTCTCTGACCTGCAAAGTTTCTGTTGAGAAATCAGATTACAGTCTCTTGAGAATTCCCTTATAGGTAACTAGCTACTTTTCTCTTGCTGCTTTTAAGATTCACTCTTTGTCTTAACATTTGGTATTTTAATTATAATGTGTCTTGATGTGGGCCTCTTTGGGGTCATTTTGTTTGGGACTCTGTACTTCCTGGACTTATATGTCTATTTCCCTCACCAGGTTAGGGAAGTTTTTTGTCATTATTTTTTTTCAAATAGGTTTTTAATTTCTTGCTCTCTCTTCTCCTCCTGGCACTCTCATAATGCAGATGTTGGTACACTTGAAGTTGTCCCAGAGGCTCCTTACACTGTCTTTATTTTATTTTATTTTTATTCTTTTTTCTTTTTTGCTTTTCTGATTAGGTGCTTTCTGCTTCTTTATACTCCAAATCACTGATTTGATTCTCTGTTTCATATACTATACTGTTGATTAGCTGGACATTGTTAATTTCAGTTAGTGTATCCTTCATTTCTGACAGGTTCTTTTCATGGTTTTGTTTTCATGTCCTTTATTATGCTGTGGAAGTTCTAAGTTCAACTACTCTTCCCCTAAGTTCATTGAGTGTCCTTATAAACAGTTTTTAACTCTGTCTCTAGTAGTTTGCTTGTCTACATTTTGTTTAGTTCATTTACTAGAGTTTTGTTCTTCTTCTTATTTTTTTTTTTCATTTAGACATGATTCTTTGTCTCCTCATTTTGGCAGCCTTCCTGTGTTTTTCCTCCCCTATGTTTTAGGAAGAGATGCTATGTCCCCTGGAATTGGTAGAGTTGCCTAATGTACTAGGTGGTCTATAGGATCCAGTGGCTCAACCTCCCCTTTGACCCAAGCTGGGCACTCCATTTGTGCCCCATACCCCAATGGGCTAAAAGAGTTCTTGAGTTCTTCACTGTCAAACCAGCATTTTAAGAAATGTTTAAGGGAGTGCTGTAATAATAAGAAATAGAAAGAGTGAAACATAGGCATAAAGAATTAAAATGACAATGAATAAGTACTTATCAATAACAACCTTAAATAATTAACCTGTAAATGGATTAAGCATACCAATCAAAAGACAAAGTATAGCTGAATGAATAAGAAAACATGCCCCGAATATATATTGTCTACTACAGATCCACTTCAGAACTAAAGATTCACATAGTATGTGAGTGAAGAGATAGAAAAAATTTTCCATGCAAATGGAAATTTAAAAAATAACCCTGATATAACAATATTTATACCTGACCAAATAGACTTCAAAATGAAGTCCATAACAAGAGACAATAAAGTTCACTATATAATGCTAACAGGACCATCCCAATAAGAGGATATAATCCTGGTAAACATATGTGTATCCAATATACGAGTACCTAAATGTACACACACACACAGACACACACACACACAAATAAAACTTCTGAAGGACTTTAAGGGAGAGATCAACAGCAATACAATCATAGCAGGGGACACCTTACTGACTTTATTAGATAGATATTCCAGACAAAAACATCAACATGGAAGCAGTGACTAATAACACACTAAATCAGATGGATTTAATTTACATTTCCAAAACATTTCACCCCTAAGCTGCATAATATATATTCTCCTCAAGTGCACAAGGATCATTCTCAAAGATAAACCACATGTTATGACACAAAAGAAGTTTCTACAAGTTCAAGGAGATGGAAATCATATCAAGCATCTTCTCAGATCACAATGTATGAAATTAGACGTCAACTATAGTAAAAACACCCAAAAAAACTTTCAAATACATGGAAGCTAAATAGCATGTTATTAAACAATGAATGGGTTACCAATGAGATCAAGGAAGAAAGCAAAAACTTCCTGGAAACATATGAAAATGAAAACACAACAACCCAAAGTCACAGCAAAGGACACAATAAAAGCAGCCTTGAGAGGGAAGTTCATATTAGCACTACAGGCCCACATCAAAAAGCAAACAAAAAATTATTAATAAACTATCTAACCTTACAACTCAAAGAATTAGAAAGAGAACAACAAGAAAAGCCCAAAGTAAGCAGAAGGAAGGAAATAATAAAGATCAGAATAGAAATAAATAACATAGAGACTAAAAATAAATACAAAAGATCAATGACACCAAGAGCTGGTTCTTTGAACATGTAGCCAGACTCATCATGAAACAAAGAGAGAGCTCCCAAATAAATAGAATCAGAAATGGAAGAAATGAAATAACTGACACCAGAGAAATACAAAGGGTTGTAAGAAAATATTATGAACAACTATGCCAACAAGCTCAACCACCTGGACAAAGTGGACAAATTCCTAGAAAAATGCAATCTTCCAAAACTGAATCAGGAAGAATAAAAATTCTGAATAGGTCAACTGATGAAATTGAAGTAGTAATTAAACACACACACACACACACACACACACACACACACCCAGCAAACAAAAGCCCTTGTCTGGATGGCTTCACAGGGGAATTTTACCAAACATTCAAAGATGAACTAACTCCTGTACTCCTCAAACTATTCCCACCCTCCCTCAAAACAAAAACAAAAACAAAAACAAACAACAACAACAACAAAAAAACAAGAAGAAGGAACACTTCCATGCTCTTTTTATGAGGCTAGCATTATTCTCATTCTAAAATCAGATAAAAGACACTACAAAGAGAGAAATACAGGCCGATAGCCCTGGTAAACATAGATGCTAAAATCCTCAACAAAAATTATAAAATCAGATACAGCAATATATTAAAAGATCATATACCATGACCAAGTGGGATTTATTCCAAGGATACAGGGCTGATACAATATTCACAAATCAATAAATGTGATACATCACAAAACAAATTGAAAGACAAAAATCACATGGTCAGATCAACAGACACACACACAAAAAAATTCAACACCCATTTTTGATAAAAACTATCAGCAAAGTGGGAATAGAGGGAGCATACCTCAGCATAATAAAGGCCATCCTATCTAATAAAGAGGGACTATGCTAATTAACTGCATGTCCTCAAAGATGGCAGTCAGTGCCCAGTCCCTTCAGCCCCACCAGGGTGGTAGGAGGGCATCATGGCCAGGCCCGCTGCCAGGTGGGTCTGGCCGCTCTGCATGCCTGCCTTCCAGAGTTCCCTAGTTCCCCCAGCCTCCCAGCTACTCTGGTCCAGGCAAGCCTTGGATGGTGGCTGTCCAGCCTCCCAGGGCCACCCAAGGCTCAGGCAACCAGAGCAACCTGAAGCTTGAACTGCTGGCAGTGGCAGCAGCAGAAGTGTGATGAAGACATAGCTTCCCCTGATTGCTGGGTTGCCTCCCACCCCTGAGGGTTCTTAGACTGTGAGAGGCACTAGAGGCACAGGGCCTCTAGTCTATAATAATAAAAGCATAATATGCTAAATTAGACTGGATGGCTGAATGACCTTTCAGACAACCTTCTGGACAAAGTCGCAGCAGCGATAGCTGTGGCTGCTGTGAGGGCTGAGCCCCTTGCACAAATTTTATGTATTAGGCCTCTAGTATATTATAAACCTACAACCAACATCATACAGCATGGGCAAAAATAAAATCAGAACAGGAACAAAACAGGGATGTCCACTTTCACCACTGTTATTCAACATATTAATGGAAGTCTTTTTTTAAAAATATATATTTTATTGATTTTTTACAGAGAGGAAGGGAGAGAGATAGAAAGTCAGAAACATCGATGAGAGAGAGAGACACCGATCAGCCGCCTCCTGCATGCCCCACAGTGGAGATGTGCCCGCAAGCAAGGTACATGCCCCCGACTGGAATCGAACCTGGGACCTTTCAGTCTGCAAGCAGACACTCTATCCACTGAGCCAAACCGGTCTCAGCTAATGGAAGTCTTAATCACAGTGATAATATAAGAAGAAAATATAAAAGGCATCCAAATTGGAATGAAGGACATAAAAGTCTCACTCTTTGCAGATAACATGATATTGTACATGGAAAATCTTAAAGATACCACCAAAACTATTAGATTTAATAAAAGAATTTAGCAAATTAGCAGGATACAAAATTAACACCTGGAAATCAATAGCATTTTCATAGATCAATAATGAATTCTTAGAAAGAGAAACTGAAAAAACAATCTTATTTACCACTGCAACAAAAAAATTAAGATACTTAGGAATAAACTTAACCAAGGTGGTAAAAGACCTGTAATTGGAAAACTACAGGATATTGAAAAAAGTGATAGAGGAAGATATAAACAAGTGGAAGAATACACCATGTTCATGGATTGGTAGAATCAACATAATTAAAATGTTTATATTACCCAATTCAATGCAATTCCTATTAAAATACCAACAGCATATTTCACACCTAGAACAAACACTCCAAAAATTTATATGGAACCAAAAAAGACCCAAAATAGCTGCAGCAATCTTAAGAAAGAAGAGCAAAGTTATTCTATATATATTCTAGATATCAAGTTATACTATAAAGCCACTGTGCCCATATCAGCCTGGTACTGGCACAAGAATAGGCAGATAGATCAATGAAACAGATCAGAGAACCCAGAAATCAATCCAAGCCACTATGTTCAATTAATATTTCACAAAGGAGGCAAGAGCATACATTAGAACAGAAACAGTCTCTTCAATAAATGGTGCTGGGAAAATTGGACATATACATACCTAAGAATAAACTCAAAATGGATAAAAGACTTAAATGTAAGATATGAAACCATAGAAGTCCTAGAAGAAACCATATGTACCAAAATCTCAGACATCTCTCATAGCAATATGTTTACTGATACATACACCTCCTAGGACAATAGAAAATAAGGAGAAAATAAACAAATGGGAGGACATCGAAATAACAAGTTTCTGCATAACAAAAGAAACCAGGAACAAAATAACAAGAGAGCCTACTGCATGGGGAACTTATTTGCCAATGAAACATCTGATAAGGGTTTAATCTCCAAAATATATAGGGAACTCATTCAACTTAACAAAAGGAAGGCAAATAATCCAGTAAAAAAAAAAATGGGCAAAGGACCAGTTAGACAATTCTCCAAAGTGGACATAACATATGAAAAAAACTCGAAGTTACTAATCATCCGAGAGAAACAAATCAAAATGACAATGAGATAGCACATCACACTCATCAGAATGGCTACCATCAATAAACCAACAAACAAGTGTTGGAGAGGTTGTGGAGAAAAGGAAACCTTAGTGTACTGCTGATGGGAATGCAACTGGAGCAGCCACTATGGAAAAACATATGGAGTTTTCTCAAAAAAATTAAATATGAAACTGCCATTTGGCCCAGTGATCCCACTTCTAGGAATCTATCCTAAGAAACCTGAAACACTATTCCGAAAGAATGTATGCACTCCTATGTTCATAGCAGTGCAATTTACAATAGCTAAGATCTGGAAACAGCCCAAGAGCCCATCAGTAGATGAGTGGATAAAAAGGCTGTGGTATATCTACACAATGGAATGCTATGCAGCAGTGAAAAAGAAGAATCTCTCTTAACCTTTGAAACAGCATGGAGGGACCTGGGGAGTATTATGCTAAGTGACATAAGCCAGTCAGAGAAAGACAAGCTTCATATGATCTCAGTCATATGGGGAATCTAATGAAAAAATAAGCTGATGAACAAAATAGATCCATAGACATAGAAGCGTGGAACAGATTGATGAATCTCAAAGGAAAGGCAGGGGAAGGTGGGTGGGGAGAGATTAACCAAAGAACTTGTATGCATATTTGTATAATCCATGAACACAGACAATAGTGTGGGGAAGGCCTGGGGGGGTGGGGGATGGTGAAGGGTGAGGAGGTCACTGAGGGAAAAAGGAAGACATCTGTAACACTTTCAACAATAAAGGTAAATTTAAAAGATAAGGTTGGCTTTATCATAAAAAAGAAATAACTGAGTGAGAGAGATGATTGAGGGTGTGATGGCTGTGCTTCTGGTTGATTAGAGGGTGGCAGAGCTTGTCCTTGGTCCCAGGATGCCTTTGAGGAGCTCTAGAGAAGTGGCTTTACCTTAGCTTCCCCGCTTACAGCTCAGGAGTAACCCATGTCTAAGGGAACCAAAGAGCCTGAAGGAAGAGGACAAAGGAAGTATAATGAATTGACTACAGAAAACCGTCACAATCCTTCTCTTCTCTGAATCCTTTTCTCTTGCAAGGTGACTCTGAAATACTTACCAAGAGGCACTTTATCCTGGAACTTGAGCTGGTCTTGTTTCTCTCTCTTCCTCTCTCTCTCTCTCTCTCTCTCTCTCTCTCTCTTCTCTCTCTCTTTCTCTCTCTCTTTCTAGTCACGGAGTAAGCACTTATTATGCTGGGACCTGTGTCAAACTTGGGGTTTCTTAGTTGAATGGAGGATAGTTTCTTCCCCCAGAGAATGGGAAGACCATGTTAAATAAGGTGTTTGGGGCTGTTATCAGACCAGTCTATTCAGAGTTCAGTTTCCTTCTTGTAGAGAAATACCAGGTTAGAGGGTTCTGGATTTAATAATGAA
The DNA here is from genome assembly GCA_011751065.1 of Lasiurus cinereus. Classification (NCBI taxonomy): domain Eukaryota; kingdom Metazoa; phylum Chordata; class Mammalia; order Chiroptera; family Vespertilionidae; genus Lasiurus; species Lasiurus cinereus. The sequence continues at coordinate 5,459,396 of JAAGEH010000024.1, forward strand.
TAATTTTGGTTGATGGTTTCCAACAACTGGATGCTTCTGACTCCCACCTTATTCCTTATCTTGATATAGGCTTGGGACTTGAGCCCTGGTTGTGGATTGTAGGCAAGACTGAATTCAGAGATACTATTCCAGAGTTCTGGATTTGGCCATATTCTAGAATGGGTTATGGAGAGGCCTCCAGGGTTAGACTTGGATTAGATTTTGGCTTGTCTGAATTTTTGGGAGTTGTTCACTCCTTGCCTCGCTGAGTTCTCCTGTATACATTAGGTTCCATACTTGGCTATGAACACTAGGGTCATGGCTGAGCTAAGATCCAAAATGATAAGGTAGGTGGGCTCAGGACCACCACCTTTGAGGCATCACTCTTTGATTGTCCTTTCCTTCTCTTGCTCACCCAGGTCCTAACACCTCATCTCCTAGGAAGTCTTTCTAACTTTTATTAGAAGAAGCCATACTTTCTCTTTCACCCAGGATTGGACATACAAAGGCAAGCTTGGCATGTGCCTCAATCTATTTGTCACTTCCCCAAACAACTATATCACTTCCCTGACACTTGCTATTGGTGACTCCTGTATTAATTTATAATCTAGAGCAGGAGGACTCCAAGAACAGATTCTGACTGCAAACTGCTAAGATGGTCCTTGCCAAGAGCCTGTAGCCAGTGGGTTGAAGAACCCAGGTACTCCCTGTGGTAACCTTCTGAACAGACTGGGTTTGTCAGGCCAAATACTATGGGTTCAGTTTGTGCAAAGTGAGCTGATCAAACTAGGGACCTGGGATGCTTTCATATCTGGATTTTTTTTTTGGGGGGGGAGATGAGGGAGGAGGGTTCTCTATCATAAAAGTTGGTAGCTGCTCTATTTCTTCAGGGTCCAGGTTAATGGATGGCTGTCTACCCATGCTCAATAAAAAGTTATAGACCAGAAACAGGTTTACAGAAGCAAATGCCTAGATTCTGGGCTGGAGAAGATAGTGTTGGCAGAGATGGGGCCACAGCTGGAAGCTACTCGGAGAAGCTAGAGGAGCAAGGAGATGGGAAATTTAATCACCTAATTAAAACATTAAACACCAGGCTCTAGTGGTTGGCGCTTTTCATCTACTGAGATGCACAACACTTGACATCCAATTATAATTGTGGTTTCCTAAAAAACAGCCCGTTAACGGCAGCTATAAATTGTCTTTGCTTCTCTGGAGTAGGCTGCTGGCTGAATAGCTGATGCTGAGGATGACAGAAAGCGCCAACAAGCAGCAGTGTCTCTCTGAGCCCTCTGCTCCAGGGAAGGTATGTGTACCCTGGAGGAATAAGGGTAGTCCAGAGAGTCCAGAACTACCTGTCCTGCCAGCTGCCTTTGTATTGATTGAGGGAGGGCTCTGTTCTCCAGTGCTCCACACATGTCCATCTTGCATCCCTCTACAGACAGGAGCTACAAGGCTATTGTGCCGGAGGACCTGGAACACACACACACACACACACACACACACACACACACACACACACACTGTAACTTCTGCCAACTACTCCTGTCTTCTGAAGGAAAAACCAACACACACCATGGACCCAAGGAAACATTTGAAAAATTATTGAAGAGTTTATTCCATCCTTGACCAGTCCCTGAGTTAGCAGCTTCCACTCTCTATTCCTCCACCAGCAGCACTGGGAGGGGAGGGCCAGCTGCTAAGGACTCCTCACCCTCACCTCACTCCCGCAGAGCCATGTGCTCAGCCTCTTGGAGATTTCTGTCTGTCTGTATCCATGTCCCATCTCCCAGGAGTTCCCCAGAATTCTGCATCTATTGGTCATAACTTTCTCTCTCTTCCGTGTTACAAAGGTTTTTGCTTTTTATCATCTCAGTGGTATTTGGAGAGAGAACAGAGGTAAACACGTAGGCTAAATTCACCCTCAGGAAGCCAGAAGCTGTGCATTTCATTTTTAAATTTGGTAAATTTTTTTCTTTTGTAAACACGCACAAAGAATATGTCAATTAGTGACTGCTTTGCCGAACACTTGGCATCTATCATCTCAGCCATCTTCTCGAGAATGTTGTGCCAAGACCTGCCATTACCAGCCCTCCACACAGATGAGAAGCTGGCAGAGAGGTCCAGCTCATATCACTCACAAAAGCACAGTCAGGTCTGAGCTGGGTTGTCCAAGCCCAAGCCTGTCCCATTAACTACCCTGGAGCCTTTTGGCTAAAAATAGCATTTCTTAATTCCTGGGTTTTTTTTTTAATAAAAGGTAATATGTTTTCAAATCTCAAGAAAACATGAAATAGGAAATATTACCAAACACTTTTCTGCTTTTCTTGCCTTAAGTCTAAGAATGACCCTTTCGCACAACCTTCCTTTAAATTTCTGAATCTTCTCTCAGTGCCCTCACCCCGCATCATTTCTCTCTCCTTGGGCATCTTCACAGAGGGGGACTTTCTTGTCCATCCCTGGGTTTAACAAAATAGGTCAGATATCCTGTGGGTCCTGGTTCAGGCTCTTTGTCTTAGACAAAAGGAACATGGGAATACCTATACTTTTGTAGTTTTCTTCAACTGGATCTCTGGGCATTGGTTACCTGCGGTGAGTAGGGAGCGTGTCCAGGGGAGTCAGCCTTGCAGAAGAGGGGTTCCTGCTGGCAAAGCAGTTTTCTCCCAAAGCTTCCAGGGTCCTGCCCTCTCCTCTCAGTGCCCTGTCATCAGGTGCTCACTGCAGAGTTACTCTGTGTGGCCTGGCATATGGTTCCGGATGTGCCAGGGTTGGGAACCTTCAACCTCTGGATCCTCAGCCACTCCATGTGGGTGTGGGGCCATTCCTTTTCACTCCCTGCCCTTCCTAACAGTTTTAACGTGGCTTCTTCGGTAAATCCTTGGTTATAACACTTCTGTTCAGCTCGTCTTCAGTTGGTTATTCAGGGTGATTGTTCTATAATTCAGTTGTAGTTCCCTTGGACCTGGGAGGAGGCGAGTGTGACTCCCATCTGCTGCCATTAAGGATGCCCCACTGTCCTGGTTTTGAAATATGAATATCATGCTGCTCCCAGAGAAAACATTTGGTCCCCAGAATGCTTTAGATTTTTGTCTCAGTGTTTACTGCTCCAATATCACAAAATATTATCAGTAATTCTTTATATAGAATCCATCAGCATACACTCAAAATATAATCTATTCCAGCTAGAAAAAAAGATAAAGTTCTACAATGTCCCAAATCATTATTCAGTACTAGAGGCCTGGTGCAAGAAATTCATGCACAGATAGGATCCCTAGGCATTGCCAGTGATCAGGGCCAATTGGGGCCTTCCGGCTGCTGGCCAAGGCCTTCCTTCCCCAGCTGCTGGCTGCCAGCTGGGGCCTTCCTTCATTCTATGCTGCTCCCTGATGGTCAGTGCACATCATAGGGAGTGGTCAAACTCCTAGTCTCCCAGTCAAACTCCTGAGGGCACAATTTGCATATTAGGCATATATACATATACATATATATTTCAAAATGGGAGGAATGTCTCATTGTTGGTACTGAGAGGATTTTAGGCAACATATTGATGATTAATTTTTTTTCATATTTGTTAGAATTTGAAGGATCCAATAAAGTAGTACTATTCTTTCCCTCTGAAATCTGAACCAACTGCGAAAAAGACAAAAGTATAGGAAGATGAGGATTGCACTAACCTTCTTATTGTGATAAAGTGTAGGATGAGGCCTGGCTTTGTTTGTGTCAAGGGGCCCTACTGATGTCCTCCCCACCTTGTTCCATCCCTGGCATCATGGGCAGCCCACCTGAGGGAATATGTGAGTCTGAGGAACACACCCTTTTATCTACATCACTGCCTGACTCCAATCTGGGTAGAGAGGGGAAGAGAAAGAGACAAAAACTAGGATTTTTGATAAATTAGCTCCAGCCAATCAGGAGCTAATTTTGATAAATAAGCTCCAGCCAAATGTGGACCAATGACTGCACTTATAACGAGACACACTACTCACTCACTTTCCTCCTCGCCTGCCTCTTGAGAAACTCAGAGCTGTGTCTGGACTCAGTGACCTGGAAACTTTTGTCACATACATTTCTTGACAACATCTGTCTCCATCTTAAAGATTTACCTTTGCTCTGGAGTTTTATGTTGATCTGCTCTCCTAATGTCAGTGTGATTTCTGAGACGTTCTAGGGTCAAATCCTCACCCCTCTCTTTGCCACAAACGAAACAACAGGGTTTATGCCCAATTTCTTCTTATCATCTCCATTTCTCAGATATTAATATCTGGGACTAAAAGTCATGCTGTTCTTCATTTCCAGGCCTAACAACCATCATTGATGTCAAATTCTTCCCGAAAGAACTTAAATTTTAGTTTCTTCCTTATGAATACAAGGAATGTGGAGTTAGAAGTTATAGACTTGAGTGCTGGTATTGTTACCTTTGACAAGTGGATTTAAAAAAAAATCTTTGGGTTTCAATTTCTTCGCTCTACAAAATGGGAATAAAAATTCTAGTTATTACCAAGAGAAAGTGACGTGAAGTCATGTAATCATTACCAGAAGTCAGGAGAAAGACTGGAGTCCTGTGTAAATACTTTTTTTTGTGTGTGTCCTAAATATTTTGCCTCTGCCAGTTTGTCACTGTGGCTGTGTCACCCAGAGACTCCTCACTCTGCCTCTGCCCATGGCTGCCCAGCCACAGCCTCTGGACAGAGGGTTCTGGACTCTGATAGTGGCATGAGATGCCTTTAAAGCTGCTCTGAGGAATTTAGCACTGACCCCATGAAAACTGGGTTCATCTGGTAGACAGAACTACTGATCCATACCAGGCTCCAGGGAGCCAAATACACAGCATGGAAGGAAGGCCAGAGGCGAGGAGCAGCTGGGGCTAAGCTGCAAATGCACCCTCTGCTCCAGGCCTAGAGAGGAACAGAGCCCCTTCCCAAAAGCCCAAGAGCAGGACTGCAGATCCAGCAGCAGGGGGCAAGATACCAACCCCACTGCAAGATGGGTATGTGCCCATCAGACTGATACTCCTCAGACAAGTTCCATACTGAAGGTTCCACAAGGCTACAGTCATGCGACTGAGACCCAGTTAGTCACATGTGGCCAATTATGATCTGGCCACATTAATTGTGGATCAGCCAGACACGTGTCAGCCACACAGGCTCCACAGGGGAGTAAAAGAAAAGCCAGTCACACACATGCATTTCCAGAGAGCTCTGAGGGACGGGGCTTCGACCAGGGTCCGAGGAAGGATGCTGGCGAAGGAGGACTCAGGAATTAAAAGGCTGCTGGAAGCCGAGACCAGTTTGGCTCAGTGGATAGAGCCTCGGCCTGCAGACTGAAAGGTCCCAGGTTCAATTCCAGTCAAGGGCATGTATCCTGATTGCACATCCCCAGTAGGGGGTGTGCAGGAGGCGGCTGATTGATGTCTCTCTCTCATCGATGTTTCTGACTTTCTATCCCTCTCCCTTCCTCTCTGTAAAAAAATCAATAAAAATATATTTTAAAAAAAGAGGCTGCTGGAAGCCCTAACACCCTCTCCTTCCTTTCTCTTGCCACTTTCCACTCGTGGTCTGTCCCTTCTGCTGCATTCTGCATGGGAAGGGGCATGCAGATGCCACATGATGGAGGCAAAGAAATGGACTTGCCTCTCACTCAGAGACCGGGCTGTAAAATAATAGGTCTCTGAGAAAGGCAGAAGCGCCTTGAGAAATCTGCCATATGTTTACTTACTTAGCTGGGCCCTGAGGAAGGAGTTGGCTTGTACTTAGAGGCCGTGGAGTGCATGCAATAAATGATAATCAACATTAGGATCACAATCTTTGAAGCAAAATGCTCGCATTGTGATGAGCAGCAGGGATGGAGGGGACAAAAGGTCCGTAGTGCCTTGTCATGGGGTATATGTTTCTGGGGTATATATCCTGGGGGGGCAAGGTGTCAGATCAAACTACTCACGTAGTTTGGGCCACCTCTCTCCTCTCTCTAACAGAATGTAATTGCTTTTAGGTAATTTAAATGCTCAGAGCACGACCCTCCACATCAGCAGGTGAGATGAGTCTGACGCTCTGTGGAGGTGTGCGCTGCTCTGGGTTCCAGACCCCGAGCGCAGGTCCATTCCAGCCCCAGGCCTCTGACTCAGGCTCTTGGACATGTGCGGCTCAGGGAGCAGGGAGGTGGGAGATGACACAGGGTGTGTGGAGCCGGCTCCCCGGACTCCTGAGAGCTGGCTGTGCAGCCTCTGGAGAGAGTGTTCACGATTCTGCTCAGGGCCATCTCACTGGGGCAGCTGGGCACTGCCCACATCCACAGGTACGTGGGGGAGAACCTGACGCTGTGGGCATCTGTTATAAAGTCAAGTGGAAGGGGTAGGAGACAAGCTGAGGGGCTCCCAGGTGGGAGGTATCAGAGCTGTTTGGAAGACCGAGTAGGAGGTATTCGTAATCTAAGAGGTAGCTTTTCCAAACTGCTGGAGCTTCATTGTAACAGAGTGTTAATTGTCTTCCCAAAGTCCACTCTCCTTCCTTAGCATTGAAGTCCTGGGTTGTCAGGGAGACAGTGTGTCCAGCTAAGAGACTATATTGCTGGCCTCCCTTTCAGGTAGAGATGGTCAATGAGATGGTGGAATTTGTGGGAAATTTCCTCAAATGGGTTGATTTGGTCAAGAGGAATGTTTTCCTGTCTTCTTTCTTTCCCTTTTTTTTTTTTTTGACTGAAACATAATGTGGTGGCTGGAGCAGCATCCCGGGACTAAGGATGACGGGTCATAAAGACAAAAAGAGTCGAGTCCCTGACAACCTAACAGTGGTGCGACCATTGTACCAGGCCTGTGCTGTCCCGCTCAACTCTTCTTTAATTGACCTGCTTTCATTTGAGACAATGAACCCTGAATTTGTTTAAGGCACTATACCAATAAAAAGCAGTTAAGGGTACAGTTCCTACATGGCACATTCATATTTTATTTTTCACTAGGAAAATGAAATAAAATTTGTTCTAAGTTTGTTTTGGGAGTGGAGGTATGTATGCTTTCTTTTTTTAAATGATAAAAGCAATATGTTCTTATTTATTAGGAAGACAAGTTTAGCAAGAGCCAGGCTCACTGTCACAGTGTGAGGAGCCCACGGGGCGCCTGCTCATCCACCTGACTTGGTTTCTCGGCTCTCCAGTCTATGAGTTGCGGTGTGGGATGAGAGAGAGACTCTTGGGGCGTCTATATTGACTGTGGCTCACCTTACCCTGGAGAGTGTGTCTCCATTTCTGTCCATAGTACCAGGTAGGCAGGTGTGAGGTACCCTCTGAATTTGGGGTAAAACTGGGTGTGGTGTCAATGGGCCCAGTGACCAGAATTTAACCCAGTGCTCTTAATCCTCGCTCCCAGTTGACCTCACCTAGCGAAACCACACCCCAGGGCATTTCAGACTGGCACAGGCCACACTTCTCCTGAAGAGGAACGCCTACTCATCGTCAGGCACGGCTCCCCATCACTTCCTCCAGAAAAGTCCCAGCTCCCTTCTAGGTGCCCCTCAGCCTGGTTTCGGCTTGTTATATTATAGAGGAAGCAGGATGTGGCTCTCCTCCTCATTGGTCTGGGAGCAGGGAAGAGGACTAACACGGTCATGCATCCCAACTTCCCTTGCAACTAATGCAACCAGGGAACTGCGTTCTACCCCAGGGGAATATGAGCCAAAGTGATCCCACACCCTTGCCCAAACCTAGGAGGCACATTCACAGCACGAAGAAGCCGTGAGAAGAAAGGGTGCTGCAAGCTCAGATGGAAGAGGCTGGCTCTGCCCCAGCCCACTTGCTCTCAAGAGACTGTATGCTGGAATAGACAACAGTGAGACCGAAATCTGACAACAGGACTGGCCTGAATAATCAGGGCGTGGTTCATGATGCCAGAATTCCTATTTTTCTGTATGTGCCTCCAGCTCAGGACCAACCAGAGGAGGTCACATATGCCTGTCAACCAAGCACATGGGATGTCCTGCCTCTAATTAGCCTGCCTCCACCTTGCCCCTACCATGCCTCCCTTCAGGGCACATCAGAAGTCTCACCACGGACTCCTGGCTATCGCAGCTCTGAGTCTGCAGGCGCTCTGGGGTGGTCTCCATCCATTTCTGCACTCCCTCCTACTGAGTGTAAGGCAGGGTGCTGAGTGCCGGGAGGGAGGAAGCTAGAATCGCTCCCATATGGAAGCACCATGCTCCCTGGACTGGTAGTGAGAGAGAAACACACTTCTCACTGCACACATACATGCATGCACACACACATGGATACACGGATATTTGGAACTTGTGCAAGTTTGCCCTGGGAGGACTGGGTGAAAGGCTATATTTGTACTGGAATAAGAATCAGATTTTGCTGAGCAGATTCATGTACCCAGGTATCACTGATTTAAACTAGGATTTTCCAGGCACTTAAGCATCTGTCATTGGCATACAATGGTCCCTATGCTGATTACAGTAGACTCTGACCTACTCATTCATGTAGGGGCCGCTTAGTCTGAGAATGCTTGTAATGCAAAGGAATGAGCTGCCTGTGTGTACACAAAACTCAGAATTTTCATCCATCGGACTGGTTCTACCCAGTCAGGATAAACAAGCAAATCTCACCAACGCTTTCTTGGGGGTTTTCTTTGTGTCCCCAGGTCATTCTATCTTCCTTTGGATATAGCTTTGGCCCCAGGTAGGCCAGGATCACAGGACATCAATATCTTTGAAGGAGGAATGTAAGGGCAACTCATTAATGTCCATGTACAACCCGTCCTTCAGGCCACCGGAGGTTCAGGGCCCCAGCTCCAGGGAGGCAGTGGTTCACATGGGCCTCGCTGTCCCTTCACCATACCTGCGAGAATGTGCAGAGGGGCCAGGCTCCCAGGACTGGCTTCAGGGTTCCTGGTCACAGTTATTTGCCTCCTGTGATATGCCTGGACAGAAAGAGGGGCCGAGACACAGAACTGATATTTTTTGTCTCCTACACCCTTTTAAGCCAGCTTCTCATTTTTAGGGAATTTGCATGATGCCTGATGGAGCAGACATAGCAAAGTGGCCCTGGAGGTCCAGCACTTTCCTAGCCAGCGAGGGCACTATGGAGCTAGTGCAGGTCTTTGGGACACTCCTGTCCATGCTTCCAGGCCCCCCACAGCCATCCACCTGCTCACACATTCATCCATTCCACATTTGCTGTATACCTACTATGTCTTAGCCAGCTACCAGTTTTACTCTGTAGACAGTCATGTGAACCAACAGTGATTATTTCATCTGATAAAAGCTGTGACTGAGATGTGCACAAGCTACCAAGTCCACACAAAAGAGCTGGCAAAGAACTCAGCTTGGTTGGGGAAGGTCCCACAAATACCCAGCAAGGGACACAAGAGCAGCAGTCTTATGGGATCATGGGGTGGGGCACAGTTCAGCCAAAGGCATGAATGAGTCAGGAAAAGGCCCTGTGTGGTGGAGCAGAGGTTGAGGGAGGAGAAGCAGGAGCTGACCCAGAAACTGTCACCTGGGGTTACCTTGGCGCCACTTGAACTTTACTCTGAGGTCACCCATAGCTGGGTCGATAACCATGCCCTGGGGGCCAGGCAGAGGATTAAATCCATGGGGAGGGCCAAGTGGGGACTAGAACAGCCGGGAATAGCCCTTTCCTGCTGTGCTGGAGTTCAGGCTCTGTGTAGCAAGCTTCTATTCAAAATAAATCCAACATTCGTATTTTTATATGAACCCTCCCAATTTTTAAATGTTAGAAATTATTTCAAAATATCCTGCAGGCCCAGCAATGCATATCTGATGTCCTCTCAGCCCTTAGGCCCCTAAGGATGTAAAGCCTCAGCAGAGTGATACAGCCAGACTTCTGCTTCAGCAGATGGCCCTAGAGCCCTGGGTGATGTTTCTGCCCCAGCTCCCCAACAAGGGCTTCCTTTCCCTCTCCTCACCCTTGCTGGTACTCCTGCTCCTCTCCCTCCCTCCCAGCCCGCCCCGAATCAGCCCAGCCTGCTTGGAGGCCCTGAATGAACAAGTTGTGCTCCTGCCCAACTTACAGAGAAGAGCCAGTGTTTGGGACACAAGGGAGCCATATTTATTTCACATGGACAAGCATGTTCTGTTGCATGCTGAACATGAAAGCTTGAGTGAGGCAAGTACCCGTAACAGCAGAATTATGTGCTTTTGTCCACAGGGAGCAAGGAGAGTCACCAAGTATTCTTCAAAGGCTGTCACCTTCAAGCAGGGCTGAGGCCACAGCTTTCGAAAGCTCTGCTCTATTTCATCATCAAAGGGCCCATCTCCTCGCAGTGGCCAAGGGCTGTGTAGGCTCTGCGTCTCTTGACAAGCTGCTAAGGGCGGGAGAACGAGGATGGTGTCCCATGCCACCAGCCAGGGAGAGGAAAGCTCATGGGGAAGTACATGACACTCAGAATTAGCAAGCTCACTCTGTGTGGGACAGCGACAGAGACAGACCACTGTGCTCACAGCAACAGAGCCATCACCAGGGGTAACAGCGAACATAACAGGAAGATCCACTCTTCCTGAAGCAACTTCCCAAGGCAGCCTACGGGCTGGAGGGAAATGCTTTGGAATTGGCTGGACGAGCCAGAAGCAGGTCAGCATTGCCTGGGAAGATGGGAGAGAGCTAGTGGCAGGGCCCCCGACTCTTGGCCCGGGCTGGGCTCCCTGGTCCCAGGATGATGGAATCCCAGCTGGGGAAGGCGCTGGAGCCCAGTTCTGCTGGGGAAGGGGACCACAGACCCTAAGAGCAAACCGGAGGCAGAAACCCACAGAGACCTGGCCTGTCAGAGGCCTATTCCCACCTGAAGTCCTGCCCAACAGTCTCATAGAATTTAATGTTGTGAGGTCTATAAAACTCCCGCAGCTGGTCTATGACCTCAGGGTCAATCTGCACGTGAGCCCTGCCCTTGGACTTGCCCAGACACCGGGGCAGGAGGCTCGCCTCTGTCCTTTTCAGGCAGGGGAAGCCCTTGGTCTTGTTGAAGTAGAAGTGCTTGTCGGTGAGGAACCTGCGGATCCCCAGGAAGTCCTGCACCCGCCCCATCTCGCCCACGGGGTCGGTGATGAGCCGCTCGCCGCTCACGAAGTGGATCTGCGCGCGGGGGAAGTAGCGCAGCCAGCTCTCCAGGTGCAGGGCGTACAGGCCTATGCGGATGGCGTTCCAGGACACGTCCACCAGGCCCAGCGTGCGGTTCCGGAAGGACAGGCCCTCGAAGGTGGGGATGTCGGGCTTCTTGGACAGCGTCTGGGTGTAGTCGGAGATGGCGCGGGTCACCGGGTTCCGCACCACCACGATCAGCTTGGTGTCCCGCGACATGTTGAAGATCCGCCGAGGGGCCTCCTGGGTGACGAAGTAGCTGGGCGTCTTCTCCAGCGTGATCTGGCTCTCCAGCGTCCGGGGCATGAGGCTCCTGCGGGCAGAGCAGCAGGGTCAGACAGGCGGCGGGGCGGGTCATCTCTCTGCTCCCAGTTCCCTAGTGGGGGGGCCTCTCTCCTCTGGGGCTCACCTGCTCTCACCTGGCGCGGAATCCACTTTTCCACGTGTTAATTTTATTTATTTATTTATTTATTTATTTATTTATTTATTTATTTATTTATTTATTTATTTATAGTTTTTAACCAGTTTGCTTCCAGACAGGGAGTGTCCGTCAGCATGGGTTAAATAAATGATGGAATAGCCAGTTAACAGAGTAGGTAGGGCTATGTGTACCAATATAGAGTGATTTCCAGGATGCAGCATTAAATGAAAACAGGCAAGACAGCATGTAGGGAAACTGACAAACGCAGTGGATTCTGGGGAGAGCCAGGGAGAGGTCAGGGATGAAGGAGAGTGACTTTTATTGTATAACCTTGTACACTGCTTGAAATTGTTAACGTGGTTATTACATATTCAAAAGTTACAGAGAAGCCCTAGCTAATGGCTCAGTGGATAGAGCATTGGTCTGCACCGGAAGGGTTGTGGGCTCCATTCCAGTCAAGGACAGGTCCCTGGGCTGCAGGCTCCTCCCCTCCTGGTCAACTCCTGAGGAGGCAACCGATTTATGTGTTTCTCTCACATCGCTATTTCTGTCTCTCCCTCTCTCTACCACTCTCCCTAAAAAAAAAAAAAAAAAAAAAAAAATATTTAAAAAAAAATAAAAAAAAAAAAAAAAAAGACACAGAGAGGAAGGCACCAAATATTGTTCTGACAAAAGAGACTTCTCCAAATATGTTAGAAAATCTGTTTGGGCGAAAGGCTGGTTTTATAGATAAACTAAGTAATTTAGAAATGAGTTCTAACCACTATGATGCACTAATATAAAATAATATTAAACACCTGAAACTAATATAAAATAATATTGAGCATCAACTGTAATTGAGATAAATAAGTAAATAAAATAAAAGTATCCCTCCTCACTAAATTAACTGAGAACAAAACAAAGCCTCAGCACTTTCTGTGTGAAAAGAAGAAAGAAAGCATTCTTTTTCTGTGCCTGCTGCACTCCCTCCCAGGGAAGAGCCTGAAACAGCTCAGAAGCCTTTGCCAGTGCCAGTGGGGCCTTGCAGGCTGCACCGCACCTCTCTCTGCCCCTCTTTACGCTCCTAGCTCTGCCTGAGGGTCTCAGAGTTGATGATGGACCTCCTCCCCACCTGTGTCTCTTTCAGACCTTGATGGAGGGGACACCCTGGCTCCACATCGTGACTTCTGTCTGGATATTATGTGTTGTTACCTTAAACTCGTTTTTCTAATGCTGGCTACACATCAGACAACCAAGGGATTAAAAAACATACGGATGTCTGGGCCCATCCGGGACCAGCTGGTTAAAGCTATGGTTCCAATAGAGGGTTCACACTCCTAACACTATGACTGACTAACCCCAAAGCATTTGTCTTCACATTACTCTGAAATATAGACTTCTGGTTCCTAGTTTTCTTCATCCCAGACACCGTCAATGACTTGGCTTCAGAGTCCTTTGACTAACTGTCTCCATTTTCTCTTTTCTTTTAGCAGATCTTACTCCTGGTCATTTCTTGGATACTGTCATTGAAATTGCCCTAATTCTGAAATGGTTCATTCTGAAATTCCACTCTAGGATGATGTAATGGGTTGAATAGTGACCCTCTGAAAGATGTGTCTGCTCAGAACCTATGAAGACCTTATTTGGAAAAGTCTTTGCAGATGTAAGGAGAGGATCTGGAGATGATACTATCCTGTATTAGGATGGGCCCAAAGTCTGATGAGGAATATGCTTCTAAGACAACTGAAGCGTGAGAAGAGACACCCAGAGAAGGCAGTGTGAAGACAAAGGCAGACCATGGACTGATATACCTACTCTCCAAGAAATGCCAAGGAAACGAATGGACTGCAACCTTATTTCTTTATACATTTACCACAGTATCAAATGCATTATACCCGGCCTTCAAATTCATCTATGATCTTCTTGATTTAACTTTCTTGCATACCTTCTTTGGACCTAATGAACAATCATTTCAGTTTTTTTCTTTCCTCCTCCTCCTCCTCCTCCTCCTCAATTTCCTATACTTCTTGCTCTTCCAATCCCTCATAATGCATCCTCCCAGCCTTTCATCATTTCTAATTCTGTATTTGGGTTGCCCAACAGCAGGAGAGAAAACTGCTGACCCTGGCAACTGGATGCTTCCTATGGTTGGTTACTAATTCTATCTTCACTTGAGCCTCAACACTGCTCAGTAATTTGGTATATTTGTTTTTACAGCCTCCTTATTGTTCTTCAGAGTAGGTGTTCCAAATTCTCACCACAAGCACCCACCCTTAATACACAACCAGTCTCCCACTGCACGAGGAAGACATAAACCATCATACCTTCAACTTTTCTCTTCTCTATCCTGCAACTATTGCCCACATCGATCCTATACCCTCCCACTGGTCTCCAAGGAAGAGGCAGGCAGGAGCTCCCTGTCCCCCTATACTCTCAGATCTCTTCCTTTGCTGTCTTCCCTGCAAGTCTGGCTGTTAGCCCCTTGAACTTTCAGTCACTGTGCAACAGATAGGCAGATACAATTGATAGTATGCTTCCAGGCCCAGTGTTTATAATGAACCCGTGTGAGCTGAAAGTCTCCATAGTATTTATTCACACTGAGAAGGCCACTTTTTAATTGGCTATCATTATTAGCTAACAATCACATACACTTGAATAGAATCTTCTGGCCAGCTTTTCTTATATATCTGGCTATGATAGATTATGACCCTGGAATACATTGTAATTACATGTTGGCCTTTATGAAGAAAGTAGGCAGAATTACATGAATGTGAGAGTACATTTAAACTTAAGGACTTTCGGAGAATTTAAGATGGTGGCATAGGTAAACACCTACACTGCTGCCTTGCACAACCGTTTCAAAACTATAACTAAAAGACAGAATGGGCATTATCCAGAACAACAGGAAAGCTGGCTGAGTGGAAATTCTACAACTAGAAGGAAAGAGAGGGGCTCACAGAGACCCAGAGGAGCTGCAAAAAGCTGAGGTACGGAGACACGCTTGTGGAGAGAGCAGGTGCCAGAGTACCCGGCTGGCTTTCTCTGGCAGGAGGGAGATGGAGACTCCCAATGGCATTGAATCCCTTATCCTACAACACTGAACCCCAGATCCAGCCAAAACTCATACAAGGGGAGTTTGGACTGTGAAAAGGAAGAAGTGCATGGAAATTTAGGGGAGTCGGGGAGGATCGGAAGTCTGGTGGTGCACACGGCACTGCGCACAGAGGACAGACTGCTGATTGTGCCGCTGGCTTTTGCGAGTGGGCAGGAGACAGACCCTCCCAACTGCGTCACTTCTTACTCCACTAAACCCTGGTTTTGGGCAAAACCCTGGGGACCCAGAGTCATATGGTCCCAGAGTGCAGGGGAGCCAGAAATGCAGCAGTCTAGAGGCACTGCGAGAGAAAGCGCAGGCATGCACAGGGACCATTCCAGTGATTACCCAGTCACGTGAGACTCAGTGGCTGTGGAGGGTGGAGCCGACTGGAAGACAAGGCGGTCCCTTAAGCCCTGAGACTCCACCCATCCTAAGCTCAACAGAGAGGCTTCTGCAGTTTTGCAAGTCTGGTATCATAAGGCTGAATCCAGCACAGAGTTCTCCCGGCATAGTGAAAATGCTGAGACAAGGGAAGGGATCACAAACAAAAGAAATGGAGGAAAACAAATGACTGGATATAGAGTTTAAAACCACGCTTATAAGGTTTTTCAAGAATATCCTAGAAAAGTTGGATAAAGTTAGTGAGACCCAAGAGGAGATGAAAAAGAACCAACTGGAGATGGAACAGATTCAACTAGAGATGACAAAGGACCAACTAGAAATTAAACATACACTGACCGAAATAAAAAATAGTGTACAGAGACCTAACAGCAGACTAGAGGAAGGCAAGAATCAAGTCAAAAATTTGAAATATAAAGAAGCAGAAAAGACTCAACTGGAAAAGCAAGAAGAGAAAAGAATCCAAAAATGTGAAGATAATGTAAGGAGCCTCTGGAACAGCTTCAAGCGTACCAACATCAGAATTGTGGGGGTGCCAGAGGAAGAGAGAGAGCAAGATACTGAAAACCTATTTAAAGAAATAATGACTGAAAACTTCCCACATCTGGTAAAAGAAATAGACTTACAAGTCCAGGAAGCACACAGAACCCCATATAAAAGGAATCCAAAGAGGACCACACCAAGACACATCATAATTAAAATACCAAGAGCAAAAGACAAAGAGAGAATATTAAAAGCAGCAAGAGAAAAACAGTTCATTACCTACAAGGGAGCACCCATACGACTGTCAGCTGATTTCTCAACAGAAACAATGCAGGCCAGACAGGAGTGGCAAGAAATATTCAACGTGATGAATAGTAAGAACCTATAACCAAGAATACTCTATCCAGCAAAGCTATCATTCAGAATTGAAGGGCAGATAAAGAGCTTCACAGATAAGAAAAAGCTAAAGGAGTTCATCAACTCCAAACCAGTATTATATGAAATGCTGAAAGGTACTCTTTTAGAAGAGGAAGAAGAAAAAGGTAAAGATAAAAAATGATGAACAACAAATATGTATTTATCAACAAGTGAATCTAAAAATTAAGTGAATTAAAAATTTGATCAACAGAATAAACTGGTGAATATAATAGAATCAGGAGCACAGAAAGGGGGTGGACTGATAATTCTCAGGGGGAAAGGTGTGAGGGGTGTATAGGGAGAGACTGGACAAAAATCATACACCTATGGATGAGGTCAATGGGAGGGAGGTAAGGGTAGAGGGAAGGGTGGGAGCCGAGTGGAGGAGAGCTATGGAGGGAAAAATAGAGAAATAAATGTAATAATCTGAATAATAAAGATTTAATAAAAAAATAAAAAATAAATAAACTTAAGGACTTTCAAACTCCATGTGGGTTATTGATATAAAGGCAATCCCCAAACACAAATAAGTCGACTTGATAAGCCATGAAACAGATTTCCCTAGAAAACACTAATGAATATCCAAGAGGAAATGGGGACACAGCATTTCTCGAGCTTATGAGACTAACTAGAGGCTTAGTTCATGAAATTTGTTCACAGAGGGGGGTTGTCCCTCAGCTCTTCCTGCACCTTCTTCAATCTGGGACCCCTTGAGGGATGTCCAATCAACCATTTAGGCCCAATCCCAACACCCCTCTCACAATCCAGGACTACTGGCTCCCAACTGCTCACCTTCCTCTGCCTGATTTCCCTTAACCACTTCTGCCTGCCAGCCTGATCACCCCTAACCACTCCCTGCCAGCCTGATCAATACCTAACTGCTCCCCTGCTGGCCCAATTGCCCCTAACTGCCCTCCTC
Organism: Lasiurus cinereus; assembly: GCA_011751065.1. Classification (NCBI taxonomy): domain Eukaryota; kingdom Metazoa; phylum Chordata; class Mammalia; order Chiroptera; family Vespertilionidae; genus Lasiurus; species Lasiurus cinereus. The sequence continues at coordinate 5,476,169 of JAAGEH010000024.1, forward strand.
TGCAATCCTGGTCACCCCTAACTGTCCTCACCTGCCAGTCTGGTTACTCCTAACTGTCCTCCCCTACAGGCCTGCCCCTCCCCAACTTCCCCCCCCTCTGCAGGCCTGGTCCCCCCCCTCAAACTGCCATCCCTGAAGGCCTGCCCCCCCCAACTGCCTTCCCCTACTGACCTGGTATCCCCCAACTACCTTCCTCTGCTGGCCTGGTCACCCCTAACTGCCCACAACTGCCCTCCCCTGCAGGCCATCTTATGGCAGCCATCTTGTGTCCACATGGGGAAGCCATCTTTGACCACATGGGGGTGGCCATCTTGTATCTTGGAGTGACAGTCAGTTTGCATATTACTCTTTTATTAGCTAGGATGGGTGATGAAATTTGCCAGGAGCACTGATGCCATTGAGGAAATTCCAACCAGTCCCAGTGGTCTGCAGAGCATCACACCATCCCCGGGTTTTGAACTGAAGTGAAGCTCCATGTCTCTAGTTCTTAATGGCACATCAGCTGCAGTGTCTCCCTCCCTCAAACACGGAGGAGCACAGGCACTAGACTGCAAGCAACACCACACATGTCACCATGCCAGGGCCAAACAGCTCCTGTGCACTTCAAATGTTCTTTCTCCCCCGCGGGGAACACTCTCACATGATATGTCTGCACTGCACTTGCGCAGAGCACCTAGCCTGTGGGAGCGGAGTGCAGAGCCTGGCTGTGTGGCTCCCTGCTCACATATGTGGGCCAGGGCGTACAGTTTTCCTTAAGGCTCATTTTTCCACTTCAAGTCATTGTTTAAATTTTGCTTACTTGCTTTCAGCTGCTAACACATAGTTGAATTTTTCTCTTACCCTATAACCTTCTTAAGTTTCAGCCTCCTTTATTCTCTATGTAGCTTTGCAAAAATTACTGTAATGGTCTGACACTCATCCTTTGGACTTAACTCCCACCTGTTATTTTAACCTGCTCAGCAACAATTTCTCTACATCTGATATGAGCCCCCTGATTTTTTATTTGAGGAAACACCACTCCTGCTTTGGATAAAATCTTGATGGGCCAAGAGGTGGGTGCATGAATGAAGTTAGGCCAATCAGTGCCAATACTATCTAATAAAGACAGAATATGCAAATTGACCATCACAAAGATGGTGGTGCCCAATCCCCTCAGCCCCACTGGAGTCCCACAGGGCTGAAAGCACTTGGAGGGAACGAGGGGCAAAAGGGATAAGAAGGGAGAGGCTCATGGTGTGGCTGGACCCACTCCCAGCTGCCCAGGGCCAGCCTGAGGCACAGGCAAACCTTGGATGTCAGCTGCCTAGCCATCTAGGGCTGCCCAAAGCTTGCACTGCCAGCAGTGCCAGCAGCAGAGGTGTGATGGGGGCATCGCCTTCCCCTGATCACCAGGTTGCTTCCCACCCCTGAGGGCTGCCAGACTGTGAGAGGGAGCAGGCCGGGCTGAGGGATCCCTTTCCAGTGCATGAATTTTCATGCACTGGACTTCTAGTTGTATCATAAAGATTAATAATGGGCCACCAAGACTGAAATGTTTGGACTGAACCATCCCATCAGATATAGGGGCCTGGAAAAACCTCCTTACCAGCTACTCTTAGCAAGTCCCTGCAGCGATCTTGGTTCTTCCATTTTCATCTGCATTCTATGAGTTATGATACATCCTTCCAAAAAAGGTATTTACTACTTTATGTTAGTCATAGTTTGTAGCTGTTGCTTGCAACCCAAGAACCTAACTTACCCTGGCTTCCTCCAGGTGGGAGCTATGTTCACCCCACTAGAACGTAAATTCCACGAGGGCAGGGTACACCTTCCCTACACCTATTTATCCAGGATCTACCATAGTCCATGACACAACAATAGCTCCATCAATATTGCTGAGATTACAATGAAACTAACAACTAGTCTAATCCAGTTATGTGTTGAGGCCCTCGCTCTCTTTTCAAGTTCTCCACACACTCAGGCCATTCTGGGCCTGCCCATGGGTGTGTTCCCACCTTTTGCCTTGTATGTGATCTTCCTGGAGGAACTCATTCCTTCCCAGGCCTTCCACCACCGCCTGCGAGATGCCGACTCATGCGTCTGCAGCAGCACCTCCAGCCTCCCCATGCTCTGGACTGGAATGCCTGGCTGTCTGAAGACTGATTCTCTGCCTCAGCAACCGAACTTGCCATTTTCCTCACCAATCCACTTCTCTTCTTTGCTGGTTTCTACAGATGCCATCACCCTAAATCCACTCAGAGAGCAGAGAAACCTATGTCATTCTGACTCCATCTCACATCTGTCTCTCGTTCTCAGAGACTTTACCTTCCCAACTTTTCCCATGTCTCCTTCTCCTCAGACAAGAGCTTTCTCTCTGACCTTCATGCTTTCATTCTCTCCTCCCTTTTAACCCATCTGTATTCTGTGTCCTCCAGAGAAATCTTTCTAAAGCAAACCCAATATTGCCAGCTATCAATTCTTCTTTTGATTAAAGTCTGAGTTCTCTGACTTGGTCTGAAGACCAGTGCCTATCTTTCCAGAATTACTCTCTTGCTATTTCCTGGCAACCCAATGCCCATGCCACACTGAACACAAAGTCTCAATCTTTCATGTGGTTTGTACTTCCTGAGGTTTTTGTTTTTATTCTCTAAGCCTTGGGATCATCTTTCTCATCTCCCTCACTGGGGTGAACATTGACTTACCTTTCTAAGTTTAACCCGGAAGTCACATCCTCTGTGAGCCCTTCCGGGTAGTGTCATGACCCTCTGTGCCTCCAGCTGTGAGGACCCCATCTCAGTGTGTGGAACCATAAGCTATGCATTCATTTATATCAACAGATCCTCAGCAACTGGGCATGTTTCTTATTCATTTTTGCCCTCCTAGCATAATACCTGGCATACCATAGATGCTCAACCAATTGATCAGAGACCCAGTGTCAAAGGCATTGAGAGGTCATCCTGAGGCCTCAGAAATTAGCCATGTTAATTATGGCACCCAGCCTTTTCTTGACATTCTGACTTTGGGCAGAGGGAAGATTCAGCAGATAGTCCTGGGGAGGGAAGGGGTGTCAATGTGTCAGTGCTCAGATTTCACTGTGGCCACAGGTGCTCAGGCTCACAGACTGAGGGGAGTCCACTCTCCAAATATAAGAAGATCCAGTGAGATGTCAAAGAACAGGTCTTGTGCCATTTCTGCCTTGTTATGCACAAGGCCCTTTGGCCAAGGCTCTCCCTGGTGTTCAGGATAGGGCTGTGGTCATTCTGCCATGTGGCTGCGAGGGGAGGTGGTGGGCAAGTCAAGCTGCATACTGGGGCCACCTGGAGAGCTTTGAAGATATGTAAGTGCTGGGGCCACGCCCGACTTACTAAGTCAGAAACTCGGGCTGGACACGGAGACTGGGCACCTGCAGTTTTAAAGCTCCCAGATGCTCTGAGTGGGCCACGGAGCTAAGAACCTGGGCTGCACACTGAGCGCTCTTTTAGCCACGCAGCCTTTAAAACAGTTGTCTGAGTATCACCCCGGCTTGCCCTAGAGTAATAGAGTCCCAGGGCCCTGCCCTGTACATTCTGGTTCAATGGCTTTGGGTGCAGTCCAGGACCCTCCATTTTACCCTCCCGCCTCCCCTGCCATGATTCTTAGGGTCAGAGAAGCTTGGGAAGCACAGCCATGTAAAGTGCACTCTCAGTAACACAATGGTACTCTATACTGCTTATCAAATTCCGTTTGCATGTTTCTCTCTGCCCAGACCTGCCCTGGTTCTAGACTAAGAGCTCCAAGAGATTACGGTTGGTCTGTCTTAGACACAGTTGTGTTCTCAGCTCCAAGGAGATGATGGGCACTTAGTAGGAATGCAGTAAATACCTGTTGAAGGGAAAACACAAAGGCAAGCCTTTGTCTGGCACAAAGCAGCAGCAGCACATTGGTGTGTACCAGGGGACACGGGTGCTCGTCCCCAAGCCACGAAGCCTGAAGCCCGTCTTCTTCTTGAGGAAAAATTACAGGCTTCCTCTGGCCCCCACCAACAAAAGAAAACATCCTACCTACGTCCTTGTTAGCTTGAAAGTGATAGTTTTGACCCACCCAGTGGGGCAGAGACAGCTCCTTTGGCCATCCCTCCGCACAAGGGACACCCTGCACGGGCAGGTCTCCTGGGAGCCTGTGGGGCGGGCATACATGAACGTGATGGAAGAATTCTCAGGAAGATCTTATTTTCTACTAAATCTGCACACCCCGCAGATGTGTTCAGGAAGACCTGGCTGCCTGGGGGCTCTTTAGTGACTCATTAGCTCCTGACTGGGCAGCCAGCCTCCTTGAAAACCATCGCAGTCTCCAGAGGGGCAATTAGGAGTGGGAGACGAGGCAAAAGGCTTTATAGCGAGAAACTGGTTCTGAAAACCAACCCTGCTCACTCCCCACACTTGAGGCAGGTGCAGCCCCTCTATCCTCCTCAGCCCCACATCCTACACTGACCTGACACAGGAGCAAACATGAGTCCCAGCGTAAGCAACAGCCGTAATCCTTTGCTGCTCACAGTAAAGGCCTTGCCGGGACTTATGTGGCTCTCCTGATTCTGGCCCATGGCTGCCCGGGCTCTGGCCACACGGGACTATTCAGAACTACTCAATTCTGCATTTTTCATGCTAAGAGACTTCTGACTTATTGTGTGTTTTGGGTGAAGCCCTTTGTAGCCTGCTAGACAAAACTTCTCTCAGCTTTTAGCTCATCATCACCTTCACCAGGAAGCCTTTCCTGACTGCATCTTAATGACCGATCCCCTTCCCAGGAGAGTCAGGCATGTGTTACCCATGTGGTTTCACAGTGCCCACGCAGACATCACCCGTTTTACACATTGCCTCATCTATTGTCACCCTGGAGTGTAAGGTCATAGAAGGCAGGGATCATGATGGTCCCACCTCCATACTGACAGGGCCTGGCTTGTGCCTGGCATGCGCTCATTGAACACACATTTGCTGAGGATGGGACGATAAACCAGGGTAGCCTCTGTTCTCAGGGAGTCAATGGCATGTGAGCCACAGGGGCGCTGGCCCCTTTCCCGTTGTGAGCAGCAGCTGCGCCCAGCTCCCACAGGGTGGGGGCCCTTCCTCTGGCTGTAGGGGTGTGCTGTGCCCAGTGCGGGCAGGTGCCAAGATCCCCGTGCTGGAAGCTGGCTTTCCCAGAGAACTGGAAACAGTGGGCACCGCTCCCAGCCTGCCTGGTCTCAGTTGTCTGGTCTCTCCGCCTGGCGAGGCTGCTCAGCCCTGTCATGTGAGGGGAGCTGAAGGAGGTGTAAGGGCAGAGTCCCTTCCCTGCGGTGTCCAGCCAGTTTTTTCAGACCACGGCACGTCCCTTTTTTCTTACTGATTTGCAAGAGCTTTGAAAAAATATAATTGAAATTATCCTTTGTTTCTCAAATACTTTTTCCAGCTAGTCATTTTTTTTTGATGGTGAGAAGAGGGTGCCCATGACTGCCTGTGCTACCGAGGCCTGGCTTCCTGAAGCGCCAATGGCCTCCTTCCAGGCCTGTGCTTGGTGGGTTTGTCCTGAGCTGGTCTAGTGGCAGACAGAGACTAGGGAGGGATCCTCCTTGCATAACAGAGGCACACAGAGGTGACAGGGGCAGAGGGCCACTTCAGGGCCGGGGGTGAGCAAGGGATTTAGAATCCGAGGGATCTGAGTTTGAGTTCTATTGCTCAGTAACCAGAGAAATGGCACAGCTTACTGCACCGAACACGGCATCATCCATGCCGTCACTAATGGCAGGAGCCAGACAAAGGAAGGCACATACTACGTGATCTCACTTACAGGTGGGATCCATGTGTCGCACTCAGAACTAGAGCGTAGAATGGTGGCTGCCAGGGTCTGAGGCATTGGGGAAAGGAGGAGATGCTGGTCAAAGGGTACAAACTCTGCCATAAGATGAGTAATCTTACTACTGGGGTCTAATGTACAGTACAAGTGGCTGTCATTAAGAATACTGTGTTATATACTCGAAAGTTGCTAAGAGACTAGATCTTCACGGGGTAACCCTGTGAGGTGAAGGATACATTAATTAACTTGATTTGGCAATTGTTTCCCCGAGGTGTAGTATATTACATCATCATGATGTATATCTTTAAAGAGCGGGCACACAGCATTGATCAGCCACTGTATAGTTACTATGGCCGAATGCTCGTGTTCCTGCACATCATGTCGATGCCCTAGCCTCCAGGGGATGTTATTTGGGGAGCCATGTGGGTGGATCCCTCAGGAATGGACATTGTGCCCTTCTAAGAAGAGACATGAGAGCGATGAGCTCTCCCCTCTGCCATGTGAGGATGCAGCAGGAAGGCAGCAGGAAGGCACACCAGAAGACAGCTTCACCAGGAACCGAATTGGCCAGCATTTTGGTCTTGGACTTCCAGCCTCCAGCCTGGGAGAAATAAACTTATCTTGTTCAAACCACTCAGTGTGTGGCGTTTTTGTTGTAGCAGCCCACGCTGACTGAGGCACTGCTTTGGTGCCCTGCACATAAACAAGCTACATCTGTGCAGTGGCTGTGCTCAGCTACACTACGAGCCATCTTGCTCAGTCTCACACTGACTCAATGAAGCCGGCACTGTCCCCAGGCCTAACTGTGGGCTCTGGGAACTGGGACATGCAGAATGACAGCCAATCCCCAAAGCAACACAGCAAGTTGTAAAACCTGGATTCAAGTGTGACTGTCACAGTAGAAGGTAACATGAGAATATGTGAACTCAGTTTCCAAGCAGGATACAAATCATGGAGAAAAAGACAAATTGCAGAGCAAACGTGGGTCTCTGGGATGGAAAAATATGATAAGTAAAATAAAAAAAAATGACTAGCTGGAAAAAGTATTTGAGAAACAAAGGATAATTTCAATTATATTTTTTCAAAGCTCTTGCAAATCAGTAAGAAAAAAAGAAACAGCCTGTGGACTAGGAACAGAGGCTGAGTAGATTAATAGAAAACGAGCTATGTGTGGAAAGAAATATATGAAAGGTACTCCATCTCTCTTAAACAAAATAAATGCAAACTAATCATGAATAATATTATTCACCTATAATAATGGAAAATGTATTTTGAAATATAGGTTGTCCCAAAAATGTATATACACACATTGAATAATTATAAAGGCTGTGTTTATTGAAATACATTTCATTTTCAAAATTGAGCTCACAGCTGTGAAAGTGTGTATACATGTTTGGGACACCCTGTATTATAAGTTATTGCTGGCAAGAGTGTGTAGAACTTACTCTTCAATATTGATAGCAGCATAACTCAACACAGTCTTGAGGAGGGAAATACTGTTATCTACCCAAATGTAAAATGCAGGCACCCTTTAACCCAGCAATCCTACTTCAGGAAATTTATTGGTGCAGGCACATAAAGATTGTGTGTGAGGCAGCATTTGTGGCAGAGATGGGGAGGTGTCCACCAAAGATTTCTGCTCTTCTCTGCCAGGTGTAGCCCTGCTTCTAGAAGGCAGCTGCCCAGCCAAGGACTACATTTCCCAGCAACCCCTGCATCCAGGTGATGTGATGTGGCTGGCTGGTGCCATGGACAGTGGGTAGTACAGTCCTGTTACTTTCTGGCCAAGTTGCTGACAAAGTAGGTGTACCTTCTTTTCTATCTTTTCTGTCCACTAGCTCAGTGATTTTCAACCTTTTCCATCTCATGGCACATAGAATAGTAAACTAAATACTCAAATTCTGTGGCATACACAAAATATATTTTATGCCCATCTGACAAAAAAAAAGGTATAATTTTGATTCATTCATATCAGACAACTATTATGTAGGCTGTTGTCATGTTTTTACTTGACAATCTAAGGGAAAGGAGGTCAGTGCCCTGACTAGTCAGGTATCACAGGTGTTAAAGATTCTTGCGGCTACTGGTGGAGATCACAGCACTAGTTGAATGCAGGGCACTCTGTGGCCCTGGAAGGGGGCAGATCCAAAAAGCAGAGGAGCTCTTACAACTAGGAGACACTCTCTGAACTGTGGTGAGCAAGAAATACACTTCCATCTCGGAGTTTGTTATGTTACCGGGAGACCCCGTAGACTTGGGCTGCCATTCACTGCGTCCAGTAATGAAGGCAGGGTTGAATCCCTTGAAGCGTTTATTGGGAAGGCCAGCCAGCCAAGAAGACAGGGCTCTTCAAGCATCAAGTCCTGCCTTCTAGCAAGTGCAGGGGACAGTGTTATATAGGGGAAGGGGCTGAGGTAAGGCTGGGAACTGAGTGCAATTATGCGCAGCCCTGGGGTCCGCAGACATCAGCTATTGTCTTTAGTCCTCAGGGGATGAGATGCTGTGGATGAGACGATGTTTTGACTCCTGGTGGATCGGTCTGAGCCTGCGTATCGGTTCTGCTTGCTGGATTCACAGCTGAGTCACCTCCTCAATTGCTTTGCACAGGCCTTGAAAAGGAAACTTAAGAAAAACCTAACCCCCATTCACATATGAGAAACTTAACCTCCTACTCACATAAGTATATGTGCTCTATGATTGAAAATAATGTGATTCTTTTTCAGCTTAGTTCAGGTGCTCTATCTATCAGATTATAAGTCCCCCTATTGGCTGCCTTTAACCTAACTACTGAAACAATGTTTGTAGCAGGAAGAGACCAGCAATAACCCACATGTCTGTTCCTATGGTTAAATAAACTATAGTGAGGCCAGACAGATTATTTTGTTGCTGTTAAAAAATGAGGTGGACCTACAGATACTGACACAGAAAGGAATCCTAGATGGAGTAATTAGTGAAAAAAGCAAGTAGCATAACAGCAAGTTCCGTGTGTGCCATTTACCTACAAAATATACACACATGTGCTAGAGCAGACATGCACAAACCTCCTCTCACAATACGCACAGCACACTGCCACCTGTGCTCACCTCTGGGGAGTGGTCTCGGGGACCTGGTGGACTTCAGGGTGGACTGGAGCTTAATTCCCACCTTTATCTCCTGCACTCACTAGAGTCCTGGCCCCCGGCCCCCCTCCATGAGCATGTATTCTTCATACGTTGTTTAAAAAAACGAGCTGATGAAAAACTATGTTTAGAGGTCTCCAATGGCATTGGGAAGGAGACAGGTGGTATGGAAGCAGTTGTGTGGAGTGAGGGGAGGAACCACGTCTCGGGGGCTGTGGTGTGGGTGGGAGGCACGATGTGGGAGACAGAACACAGCTCCTTTCTCAGGAAGCTGGGCTCAGGGAGGAGGGGAGGAGGAGAAAGGTGGCCGTGGGTGTGGAGCAGTGGTTTTGCTGCTGCATGTACAGCTGATAAATTTCCAGGCAACTGGGCCTGTTTCTCAGGCACCATCTGCAGCTATCCCGGCCTGACATGGGGACTTCCCAGGACAGTTTCTGGAGGTAACAGGATCACTCCCCTTCCTCCCCCACATGTAAGTCCGCCTCGCTTCCTCTGGTGCAACCCTAAGTCACCCTTTACACAGGACAGCACTCCACTGCCTGGGCTGTTCGCAATGCAGGTTCTGTGCCCGAGGTGCTGCCCTTCTCGCAGACTCACCCTGAGGGGCCTGCTGGTCCATGGGCCACACTGAGAGAAGCAAGGCCTTAGGGCAGAGGAGTTGTGTTTTGAACTCAGAAAACCCAGATGGAGTCTAGCTTCTCCATTTCCTGGACTCTAGCTTCCGTAGCAGCTTCCTCAATGCACATGTGGATAGTGCTCACACACCGGCTGCCTGCGGTCTGAGCTGGCAAACCTGTGAGTCCCAAGTGAGCCGTAAGTACAGTACCAGCCACTCACGGTTCCTCTTTCTCAATGTAATTTAGTTTTTCTTTTTAGTTCATTTACCTATTTATTAAGAATTGACATATAACATTAGTTTCAGGTGTGTAGTGTGATTTGATATTTGAATATATTTCAAAATAATCACCACAATAAGTGGAGGTAACATCCATCACTACAGTTACATTTTTTTCCTTGTGATCAGAATTTTGAAGGTCTCTCCTAGCAACTTTCAAATATCCTATATAATAAAAGGCTAATATGCAAATCGACCCAACTGTGGAATGACTGATCACTATGATGCACACTGACCACCAGGGGGCACACTCAACATAAGAGCTGTCCCCTGGTGGTCAGTGCACTCCCACAGGAGAGCACCACTCAGTCAGAAGCCGGCTCACGGCTGGTGAGCATAGCGGAGATGGCAGGAGCCTCTTCCCAGCACACCTAAGCCATCAGTCTGACATCCCCCGAGGGCTCCTGAACTGCAAGAGGGCACACGCCAGGCTGAGGGAACTACCCCCTGCCCTGCTGAGTACATGAATTTTGTGTACCAGACCTCTATTATAATACAGTGTCATTGACAACAGTTAGAATGCTGTGCAGTTGAGGTCTCTTTGATTTTTCAAAAAGCCACTCATCCACCGAAACCGGTTTGGCTCAGTGGATAGAGCGTCGGCCTGCGGACTGAAAGGTCCCAGGTTCGATTCCGGTCAAGGGCATGTATCCTGGTTGCGGGCACATCCCCAGTAGAGGGCGTGCAGGAGGCAGCTGATCGATGTTTCTAACTCTCTATCCCTCTCCCTTCCTCTCTGTAAAAAATCAATAAAATATATTAAAAATAAAAGCCACTCATCCTTCCCTTCACCCTTTCCCACTACAGCCCTATATACCTCATTTTCTTCCCAAAGTTCTTGAAATAAAGTTCAAAGCCTCCACTTACTCTCCTCACATTCCTCCTCAGTTTATCACATTTGCCTGCCACCCATGCCCTCCCTGTCAGGGCTGTGACGTGGGGCGACCCAGCTCTGCATTTCAGCCCTGAAGGCGTCCAGGACTCCTGCAAGATGAGCAATACTCTGGAGTCCTCCAGCCCTATCCTTTCTGTCTTCAGGCCTTTGCCCTCCTCTTTGCCTGAAAAATTTCCCCTGGCTCTTCCACAGCTCAGTCCCTCTTATCCTCAGTCCCTTCAAATGTCACCACTTGAATGTCAACCTCTAAACCCCACAGGTAGTCCCCCAAGCTCTAAGCACAATCTGTGCTTGTCTTGCATACCTGTGCATTGCAGTGGCTCTCCCCCTGGTAGTCTCCACACCCATCAGCAGGAATGGTGTCCTCCTTGCTGACGGTGCCATCTTTGGCCCTTGTCACTGCCATTCCCTGAAAGGAATGACTTAGGTTCCCCAAAGGACTGATGTGGGGAGAAATCCGAACCTCACAATGGAGGACCTGAGCTCCTCCTGGAAACTCAGCTGCCCAGCTCTTCAGAAGGGTCTCCCAGTGCGGCCATGTGGTGCCAGCGGGGTACAGTGATTTGTGGATGAAATTTACACATTTTCTAGTTACATGTTTATGTGAATGCATTTTAGAAATGGGAACTAGGACATCACCTTTATTTGTAGATTTTGTTGCTTAGGATGTGAACTGCTCTAAAGACAAATTTCTAGTAAATAATGATGACTATGGCACAAGAATGTGGTAAAAAGGTGATACCTTGATGATGAAAGTTTGGGAACCTCTGGCTCAAAACAATGTGGAAACAGCCAAAGGGAATCCAAGCCAAAGTAAGTTGGACAGGCATTCATTCAGCAAACAATGACTGAGCACCCGCTGTTAGCCGGTCACTGTGCCAGAACTGAAATCCTGTCTCTAAATAGAGTAGATGAGCACTCGCCCTCATAGAGCTTCTCACCGGAGGCGACACAATGGACAAGTAAATAAACATACACTTACAACTTGGGGTGGAGGAGGAGGAGAGCAGGTAAAAGGAGAGCTGAGAGCTCAGAAAACAACAAAGGGGCCAATGAGTAGCAGCTCGGGGCTGAGCAGACAACAGGTTGAACAGACAGCAGGAGGAGACAAAGCCAGGTGTGGACGAGGTCAGATGCTGCTGCAGAGAATCTGAAAATGCGTTAGCAAACTGCCCTGAGAGCAGTAAAGGGAAGAACTCGTGATGTAAAAAATAACCATCAGAAAAACCTGAGCCTGATCTTGGGCTTCTCACATAAAAGTCTACGAGACTGAACTGATGGCAGAGAAGATGACATGGAGGACAGAGTGGCCACAGGCAACATGCAGTTTGCAGTGTTATTGAAGAAGAAACCTGAGACCAGTTGGACAGAGCTATTGGCAAAGATTTCATTAAAAAGACATTTCCAGAGATAAAAAAAAAAAGCCAGCTTAGTCCAAAAAAAATAAAACCCACATCCATGAACTCATCCACCCACCCATCTGTTCACGCATCATCTATCTCTACCAACACCTATCAGGCAAACATTTCATATTATACACTAGAGGTCTGGTGTATGAAATTTGTGCATTGGGATGTGTGTGTCCCTCAGCCCAGCCTGCACCCTCTCCAATCTGGGACCCCTCGAGAGAGGCATGGCCAATTGCCTGTTTAGGCCTGATCCTAGTATGATTGGACCTAAATGCAGTTCGACATCCCTTTTACAATCCAGGACTGCTGGCTCCTAATTGATCACCTGCCTGCCTTCCTGATTGCCCCTAACTGCTTCTACCTGCCAGCCTGATCACCCTCTAACCACTCTCCTGACAGCCTGATTGATGCCTATATGCTCCCCTGTCAGCCTGTTTGTCCCGAATTGCCCTCCCCTGCAGGCCTGGTCACCCCTAGCTACCCTCCTCCACAGGCCTGGTCTCTTCCAACTGCTCTCCTCTGCCGGCCTGGTCCCCCCCAACTACCTTCCCTTGCAGGCCTGGTTTCTCCCAACTTCCCTCCCCTGCTGGCCATCTTGTGGTGGCCATCTTGTGTGCACATGGGGGCAGCCATCTTTGACCACATGGAGGCAGCCATCTTGTGTGTTGGAGTGATAGTCAATTTGCATATTACCCACATCCATGAACTCATCCACCCACCCATCTGTTCACGCATCATCTATCTCTACCAACACCTATCAGGATTAGATAGGATTAGATAGGATAAAGGCCTGGTGAACAGGTAGGGGTAGGGGTCAGCTGATTTGCCCTGAAGGGTGTCCCAGATCAGGGTGGGGGTTCCCTTGGGGCATGGAGTAGCCTGGGCGAGAGGCCTGTGGTGGTTTGCAGGCTGACCACACCCCTCTGTTGACTCAAGCAGAGGCCCTGGTATCTGGGACTTATTTACCTTCTATAATCGAAACTTTGTGGCCTCAAGTGAAGGCCTGGGCCCATCAGGGTGTGCAGAAAGCTTGGCCTCCTCCATGGCCAGGGAAACCCAAGCCTCCTGCTTGCTCCATGGCCACAGCCATCTTGGTTGGGTTAATTTGCATACTCACTCCTGATTGGTTGGTGGGCGTGGCTTGTGGATGCAGTGGAATGATGGCTAATTTGCATATTACTCTTTTATTAGATAGGATTAAATGCATAAGTTCTGTAAGTATTATATAAGTACTAGGATAGATAAAGCAAACAAAATATTTTTTCTACAAATACATGCCAGATGAGGAGCTTATAGCATAATTAAATGTTAGAAAAAACACAGATTATCCAGAGTTTTTGGAGAAAAGTTTGTGACTTCCAATATTTAGCACTGAGCTGACTTTCTTGTGACGATAAAAGCAAAGCATTCCAGGACATGCCACAGCTTGCAAGCATACCACTTCCTCTCCACAGCGTCTCTGCAAAGTAAAAGTGAGGCTGGAGATGGGCTGCAGGCTCAGAAAGGAGGACACTGTGCATAAAAAAATAGTGAGTGGAATCAGAGGAAGCTCTGAGTCTGTATTAGTTAGAACTACTTTCCAGTAAAAAGAAGGTAAAAACTGATAATTTACACCTCAATAAAGTTGAAAAAATCAATAATTTGATGAATTAAATCCAGACTCCCACTCTGATTTAAAAAAGACAGGTTGGCATTAGAGAAACAAGGGAAGGAAGGGGCAGAGTGAAGTATGTGAGATTTTTTTTACCAAAAGGGATACATTTCCTCTGCTAGGGAAACGTAACATTAAGAATTAAAAGCAGGACAAAACTCTGGAAAACAAAAATGCAAAGAAAATGTAACTCATGTAACAAGAGAGAGAGGCAAAGGAAGTAAGAAAAAATAGCAAAAAACTGTAGAATAGCTGTTCTCAACCTGGTTTCTCCCAACTTCCCTCCCCTGCTGGCCATCTTGTGGTGGCCATCTTGTGTGCACATGGGGGCAGCCATCTTTGACCACATGGAGGCAGCCATCTTGTGTGTTGGAGTGATAGTCAATTTGCATATTACTCTTTTATTAGATAGGATTAGATAGGATAAAGGCCTGGTGAACAGGTAGGGGTAGGGGTCAGCTGATTTGCCCTGAAGGGTCATGACCCTTTTGGGGGTCAAATGACCCTTTCACAGGGGTCACCTAAGATCATTGAAAAACACAGATATTTACATTATGATTCATAACAGTAGCAAAATTACAGTTATGAAGTAGCAACAAAAATAATTTTATGGTTGGGGATCACCACAACATGAAGAACTATATTAAAGGGTCGCTGCATAGGAAGGTTGAGAACCACTGCTGTAGAAGAAGTGAGGCTGATGGTGTTAATATTAAAAATGATTGGAAATAGGCCAAACATCCTTAATAACAATTTCTCATTCTAACATAGAACTGGTCATGTCTGTTCATAGGACTACCCAGGGCTCAGAAGGCAGGGACAGGCCTGGAGGCTCTGCGCTTTGCACCCAGAGAAGCAGAGGAGAAGCACAGGAGAAGCATGGAGACCTAGTAAGCACAGGGACTCAGGGCCGACTCAGGCAGGGCTTCCCAGGACAGGGCGGGCGCTGCTCACTACACTCCCACTGGGTCAGCCCTCAATTGATGGAGAAAAAGTGTTCAGTCAAAATGCCGAGAGAAAGTGCGAGAGCAGGTGGCAGGCACCATAGGGAGGTACATTTTGGGAGAAGGGAGGTGAAACATGAAGCATGTAGTGCTTGGAATGCTGATTCAGGGGCTGCGGAAAGCAGGGATAACACTAATGAAAGGAAGGGGATTCTTGCCACAGAATGTTCCAGTAGCTCTGGAGCTGCAGTACCAAGGACCTGGTGGGGAGAGAGTTGCAAGCAGAAGCTAATGGCGGAGGCCTGCATTAGAGCAGCTAGATCTCAGAGCTGCCATGGCTGCTCTCTCCGTGAGGAGGGGCGGCGATGGGTGGCAGCCAGGAGCCGGGGCAGGACACCTGCAGGCCAGCGTGGGCAGACGGATCCGCAAGAGATACTGACGTGTAAAGATGACGAGTAATACCTCTCAAAGCACAGTTTATGAAAAGAGAAGCTGCTGGTCTCACTGAAATCCACTTCATCGCATCTAATACAGGATCATCATGCAGTACAGAAACGGTCGTTCTCAACAGATTCTGAAAAAGCACTCAGTAATTCAACATTCAGTGCTAACTAAAGCAACAACCTTACAGCCCATGGGAGCCGCACTAGCAGCAGCCGGCACTAGGCAGGTGCTGGTGCTGGCTTCACTCTTCACGGAAGGAGTTTTGGTACAGAAGTAACCCGCTCAGGGGCCCAGAGGCCTGCTGGGAGCCAGGACGGGAGCCCCTGGTTTGACTGCAGTGCCTGAGCGGGTCACCTCCCTGCAGAGTCTTGTTAAATTTTTCCCAGACAAAGATGCCTGCTAACACTTAGTTAATATTTAATATCGTTCTATAATTTATAGACAGTTCAATTAAAACTTTAATAAATTGGGGGATGGAAAGTGTCATAATATTAGAAAGACATCCATTCTCTTTGAATTAATCTATAAATCAAATGTAATTCCAGTTTAACCACAAGAGGATTTAAAAACTGAATTTGACATTACAATGATAAAGTTTCTTTGGGATATATACATTAAAGATAAGATTGTGTCAGAAGGAAGAATCCTGGGTAGGAAAGGGCTATGCAGTGGTTTAAACATGAAGAGGCAAATGGATTAATACAACAGAATCTGAAACCAGAAAAAAGCACAGCTATCAACAACAGACATAATAAGGGTGGCATTGCCACCGGCTGAGAAACAGGATCATTGGGACGTTACTGGGCAATCAGCAAGTCAGCTGGGAGAAATGGAGTCGGGCTTCCTCAGTCACACCCACGCCAGCGTCAGTGCATGTTAAAGATTCCTTTCCGTGTTGAGAACACAGTGTGAGGACATGTGCGTGCACTCTTGAGAGCTGGGAGGTTTATGACCAAGACTCCAAAGGAGGGAACCAAAGACGCACATGTGACCACAGAAACATTTAAGAGTTTGGGAAGACAAAAATTCCTGTGGGGGTAAAATGCTAAAAACCTCACAACTGTGTTCAAGGTCTTCAATACGTAGAGATTTAGAAATCACTGAGAAACACACCAATAGAAAACTGAGGAAAATAGCTAAATCCTGAAAGGGGATACAAAATTGTCAACATGTCCACATTCACTACATTTGAAAGAAGCACAAATTAACTCCAAAAAGAGAGCATCTGGCCTCACACGAGGCCATCAGTCTTGTTCTCCATAGCATGGGGCACAAACTCTCCATGGAACGGGGCACACACTCTCCATGGCACAGAGCACACACTCTCCATGGCACAGAGCACACA
>JAAGEH010000025.1:0-76924 GCA_011751065.1 Lasiurus cinereus
TACCTCACCTTACCTGTACAACATCTTACCCCTGTCCCTCACACTACCCCTGTACCTCATTTTACCCCTGTACCTCATCTTACCCCTGTATCTCACCCAATGCTTGATCTTTGAACCGTTTATCTCGAGACACTATTCGTACTCGTTTCCACCAGCAAAACTGAAATAAGATCTTCAGGGAATGACCAAGCAGGTTGTGTAATGATATGATATAATCACTTTTCTAGTTGAACCCGAGTAACCTAAAGAAACTCTTCAGAGAAATGTAACTATCTTGAACAGCATTCGTCCCCAGGAACATCACTGCTGTGCTGCCTTCCTTAGCAATGCACTCTTTGCACACGGGAAGACATGAAGACACCATATCACATGAATCCTTTGCCAGTGGTTCTCAACCTTCTTAATGCCGCGACCCTTTAATATAGTTCCTCGTGTTGTGGTGACCCCCAACTATAAAATTATTTTTGTTACTACTTCATAACTGTAATTTTGCTACTGTTATGAATTGTAATGTAAATATCTGTGTTTTCGATGGTCTTAGGCGACCCTGCTCTCAGTTCTCAACCTGTGGGTCATGACATTCACGTTGAGAGCTGTTGCTGTAGAGCTTAAGACCATGGGAACACACAGATATTTACATTACAATTCATTATCTGGTTAAAAAAAGAATGTCAAACCTCAACATGACATCCATTTCAGATAATAAAATGTGGGCTGTAGAACCAGTGGAATGTGGTGTAAGAGAAAACAAAATAGGGGCCAGGACATTAAGAGGAAACGTTTGCACACACCCACACCCCTTTTTTACATTGTAAGTAAATCAATGGCTTCATGCACTATCCTCCAGCAAAGGTGATTTATGAAAGAATTAAAGAGCCAATGCCATCAATCACCCTGTTGGTGAGTGCCTCTTCATGTAGCCAATCAAAGTTTGAAGGGTTGTGAATATTTTACATAATGTGCACCACACAGACCTGGTAAAGCTAGGAATAAAGAACCTTCGAAACACCCATTGTGGCGGGAGGAGGCCCTGAGCACCCCCTACAGACCTGATTTGAGTCCGCTGTCCGAAGGTTCAGGCTGGCGGTGGATATGGTGAGGGAGATGCTCATCCCTGCGAATTGGAGGTTGCTCTTGCCCAAGATGCTGGACAGCATTTTGCTTGGAGGCTGTGAAATCAAGCAGCGTTATTTTCGCTTTTGAGTCATTGGAGGCCACATTGTTGGGGCCTCTCTGTTGTTTCTATATGCCATACCCCCAAACCTCCATCTTCCCACCCTCATTAGGCACATGAAGAAAATTGTGCTTTGAACAAGCTGGGGCAGGGGGGGAAGGGGCGTCTGACACTAACACAAAGATTCTAGAATGCGCAGTGTGGGAATTACAAACATCTAAGCACACACTGAGATGAGGGAAAGGCAGGGATCGGTGTCCCAGGCAGCTCATGCTGGGATGCATCTGAGAGAGTGACTGTAAGCCAAGGGAAAAGACCACAGGTCAGGGCCTGCAGCTTTGCAGACTCAGAAACCAGCTTCATCCCTCCAGGAGCCTTATTAGCCAGGGCAGACTAAGTTGGTTCAGCTCAGGAGTCATGAGCAATTCCACTAAGCCATGAGAACGCTCGTTGTTGGAGGACTGAAACATAAATGCTTTGGCGGCACATCCTCTGGTCCAGTTAGAATACATGAGTCTGGGCACCGCAGAGTGACAGACTCTGCTCGGCTCTAACAGGTGCATCCATCAGCCCACCAGTCCTCTTGGCACAGGGACTGCGGCTGATGCTTTAGCCAGGCACCTCTCCCTGGAACCCCGAGTGGGCACTGCCAACACTTGTCCATTGCTAACCCCCCAACCTCCCTCTTCAGATTAGAGCTCACCCCCTTTGATATCCCAACCAATCCTAGTTCTTAACCTGGCTGGCACAGTGTGTGCATCTCCTGCCTGAGCTAATGAAAGGCGGAGCTGCCTGGGCCCTGATTCAGTATGCTGGGGTGGAGCCTAGAAGTCGGCATTGTTTCCATCACCTGCACCCAGAGAACCATGAGGGTACCCCAAGACTTGCGGTCAGGCGCCACCTGGCTCTGTTCTCAGACACCCGCCTAGTTCCCATATTCAAGATCCTGGAGGCATCTTGCTTCCCCATATCCCCTGTGGGATGACAGAACACAGGCCTGCACATCTGAGCCCTCATCCAAAGTTCTCTCCCTGAAACTCAGTTGCCCTTTTGGTCATGACGTCCCCAAGCTACAAAGACAGGAACAACTTACAGCCCGGGGAGCAGCAGAGGCAAACACCAACCTACCCTTTCCCCCACTCCCCTCCCCTGCCCCATCCCTCCTCAGGACTGACTCAGAGATACACAGAGGGACACCCCCACATTCAGACCAGGGGCAGAAAGGCTCTGATTGGGTATTTACTTATGTGTTTACTAGACACTTAGGTACAGAGTTTTGCCTTAATCCAGTTTTTTTTTTCCTTTTGGTCCAAACACCTCAAGATGAAAAGGTCAAGCCCAGGGGTTGAACACACAGCCTCTTGGAGCCAAGTAGTCAGGCTGGAGCTTGGCTCCACCACCTGCTGGCCTCATGGGCTGTCCTCTCTGTGCCTCAGTTTTTATCTCTGTATAATGGGGATATGCAGCTCGCTAATGAGAGACAATTATCAAGTGTTTAGGAATATTATGAGCTGGTCATGAAAAACAGCTGCTATTAAAAATTAATTATGTAAACTTGCAAATAAATACATTACATTTAAAAAACAATAAATACTCAAAACTCATCACTTCCTACCTTTTGCTGGATTAGCTGTTACCCCTGCAGTTCTGGTTGTTTGCATCCAGTGTGCCTGTGTTAACTGCGGGAGACACTGTATATTGGTGTCTGCACACCTCTTCCCGGCTCCATTTTGGGGTGTCATGTTAGAGCTTGAAAATGGCTACAAAAACTGGCAATACCACCAACTTGGTGCTTCTCGCTCCCCCAGGCCTGAGAGACGTTAAATTTGCACCAGCCCAGCACCGAGGGGTCTACCACAGAGAGCTGTTCCCATGGAGGGAAGGAGTGACCCGAAGCTTGGGAGAAGACAGGCCCTGTTTTCCAGGGCTGGCGACATCCCTATCTGCCTTGAGGCCACAGTGAGGAACCAGGGTGTGGAGTCTGGGTCAGCAGCAACAGCTAACTGAGCTCGGGCAGCACGGCAGCACATGGCAGAGAGGGGACCTAAGCTCTTTCAGTTTTTAAAGTGACAGTAGCCACTGCAAGGTACCCCCTTTCAACAAGGGGTGTCTTTTGGTTCTCCCTGGGCCAAAAAAAAAAAAGTGCTGAGCTCCAGGCCATGGAAAGAGAGGCCTGAGCCATGTGTGTAAGGAAGCTGCCAAGGGACAGAGGCACAGAGAAGCAGGCAGACAGACGCAATGCTGAGGGGACAGTACCTTTCTCTTCCTGAAGGCTCCCTTGGCACCTGGGACGGCTTCACAAATGCGGCTGATGGCTTCCCTGCGAGGACAGGGAGAGAGCGTTCAGGTGGCAGCAAGGCCCGCCCAGGCCTGCCTGCGTCCCGGAGCGGACAGTCCTGCCAGCTCAGGCTCCCGTGCTGTCTGCGAGCCTTGCATCCTAATGTGTGCAATGTGCATGTCGACCCACTGTTGCTTTAGTTTCTGTTTGTTTTCATGTTTGGTTAAGATTCCATGTTAGAGACAGGGTTCCCTGAAATGGACTCTTCCAGAGGTTGTATTCATGGGGATGGCACAGGCCCACTGCTAACCAAACACTGCCACTGAGCAAGAACTTCCGAATGAGTCCGAAGGGATTCAAGGACACACCGTCCTCAGAATGTTCCTCCCCAAGATAAGAGAAAGACCGGGAGATGCCCTGAGTTAAATCACAGCAGCATAGAATGGGAGAAAGAGGTAAGACGTTAATCAGTTAACAGCCTCGAGCCAAATCCAGCTAAAGCTGCTCCCCATTCCTGAATTGCTAAAACCTTGGGTCAAACTTGGTGACTATTTTGGCTCTTATCTAGAGAAAATAACTGACGATCAGACTCCATGCACCCTGCCCCCAATCAATCCAGAGTCCAGAGCCGCCCCACTTCACTTTTCCCACTCCCTTTATTCAGAGTCAAAGTAAGTTCTTTCCGAATAAGTTACATCTTCCTCTCCGCACTCATTGTATAAAAGCCCAGGCATCCCAGGACACACATGTGCATCTTCTCGTCTACCCTCTGCCAGTGGCTCAGGCTGCTTGCTCTAGGACCTTGTCCTTTTTCTGGCTAGAATACAGTTCAGCAAACCCTTTATTTCAGAAAAACTTTTATCCTCCAAGGTTTTTATTTAGCAACAACTCTGTAGTTAGTAAATATCATATAATCTGAAGGAGTTTGAAGGAGAGGAACTCCAGGGCTATACATGAGCCAGAGATGAGGTTCCATGCAGGTCGGTTACATGGAGCAGGCATTTATGGAGCAGCTCCTATGTGCCAGGCACTGTTCTGAGGAGTCAATGAGTGTCCTAGTCCTGGGGGCAGAGGCCTGGCAGGAGGACAGGCTGCAGAGGGTCTGACCCCCAGGCTGCATGGGGTAGCAGAGCACAGAAGCAGAAGGGAAGTGCATGAGTGAGAGCAGAAGGAGCAGCTACAGGCCGCATGCTGGAGGCGGGGCCTCGGGCCAGTAGGATGTGGCTGCGTCAGTCAGCATTGTGACTCAGCCTCGGAGATAATGATGGGAGATCTGCTGACGTCCGATGTCAGGAGCCAGAAAGAGACCAGGTGAGCCTCCCAGCTCCTACGTGGGGAAGGACAAAATAGAGAACCCTGGACAAGGTTAACAACAGGAGACTGAGATGCACTGAATGATGGAGAAGACAATGATGGAGAAACAGTCCCCAAGCTTCATCAGCTGAGCACTTCTTGGAATTATTTCTTTCATCTGGAAACATAATCGCCATCACAATATATTGTTTTTAAGAGAAAAACAGCTTTGTCAAATTGGGTAAGAGACGACGAAAATGAGCTTCACATTTGCCATTAAATTTATTGCAGAGTGGAGAAAGAAGTGCTATTCTAAAAGTTCAGAGACTATGAAAACTGCAGACTATGAATCACCATGACTCACACAAAGTTCATTTAAAAGAAATAGACGATTGGGATGTTTATATGTAGTCATTTATTTCATAATAATATTCTTGCTGTGGTTCTATCAAGAAGATCATCCTAAGTACTTTCTAGAAGCACATTCTTATTGGAGAAGGCCAAGCAGTCTCTCTTAAACAACTACATGACCTCCAGCATCTACATTGTACCTCTTCCGTTTTTTTTTAAAGTTTGATGCATCCCCACACTGTACTTGGTACATGAAGTGACATATGTAGCTAAACAAAGCGGCTGATTCTCTGCTGGAAACACATTTTATGGTAGAAAGTCTTCCATAAGTCATTTCTTAAATGCCCCCATAGGCATTTATTTTCTTTTCCATCACAGACCTGGAGATGAGAGGGGAAATCAGTTGGATGACAGCTAACCTGTGCTATAGGTCTAATCTAGTGAGGCCATGCGGAGCTGAGCTGCTCATGTCTGGGAGAGGGAAGCAGAAACTATGATCATTAAGAATAGGATTGTGGAAAAGACATTGCCAGCGATAAGCACGGTCTAGAAACAAGTCCCTCACAGAGACAGGCAAGCCCTTCAAAGCAGAGTCAGAGACTCAATCTTTTGTCTTTAAAATGTGCAAGAATGAGAAATTCTGGAAAGTTCTCAGAGCTCATAGACCTAGAAAAGTCCTAAGGATCTCCTTGAGATCCAGCCTTCAGAAGCCCCAAAGAGATTTGTAAATCAAGCTGCTTTTCAGAAAAATGTCCTCCTTTCTCGTTGGCATAAATTCATTGCTAATGTTCATATGATAGTATGGGTGTGTAATTCTCATCTTAATCAGGCTGATGGTATCTATTCCTATGTGAAATAGAAATGTAACATGACTATTCATAATTGCAATAGTCATCCTAGCTGGTGTGGCTCAGTGGATGAGCATTGACCTGTAAACCAGGAGGTCACAATTTGAGTCCCAGTCAGGACATATGCCTATTGAGGAAGATCAATAGAGATAGGTTTTTCTCTCTTCTTCTCTCTCCCTTCCTTTCTGAAATCAATAAAAAAATATCTTTTAAAAGTAATTGCAATAGTTTGAAAAATGAAATTAGTAACTTACCTCCAAAGTCTAATTTTAAATGTCACAATTCTCATCGTCCCTCCTTACTGTTTAGTACTCTACATTTTGGTGAGCAGTACTATTTCAATTTGTTCATTTAGCAATAATTATTTAACTTTGTGTCCTTCTATTTAATCCCAATGTGATTCTCAGGTAGCAGTTTTGCCCTGTTTTTAATAATAGAGATTTGTTCTTAACATTCTGTTTAGTGCAATCCCATTTCAGTAAGCCAAACCATGAGCTCAGAGCAAGATAATAGGAAAATGAAGTATTTGGTACCTTCACGGGTATCTGAAAGTAACCCCAAATGCTGAGCCCACTTTCTCATGCCATCACCGTCTTCCTCTATTCAGCTAAACTTCTCATCACAGAAGCCAGCACCATTCACCTTTCAGAACCTTTTCATTGCAATGTGGAATTTTTGAACTGAACCTTTCAAGTCATGGAACATCAACTTTCTCCCTACTCATCCATCTCACGCCTACCAACCTGAGCTACACACACACACACACACACACACACACACTCACACACACTCTTTACAGACTCAAGCTATTAAAAAAGAAAAAAAGAACAATGGGTGATTTCTACACTCGTGGGATTATATTGAGTAGGGGATGGGCAGCAAAAAAACAGATAACAGCAAATTGCAATCAACTTGATGAACAGAGAGAGATACATGTAGTGAAGAGGATCGGAACCATCACCCTCAAATAGACCTCTTTGCCATAAAAATTATGTTAATCCGAAGGCAACTGACAAGAAGCAGACTCAAGAAAAGCCCTCTAGGTTCTTCTCTATTTGCCTAAAAGCAGAACATATATTTGTAAAGGCGGGTCCTTCCCCTCACTCCCAGGAAAGACAGAAGTTAATCACTGGAGACAACTCCAGCCCTGAGCAGCCCTAAGACCAGCAGAGGGATCTGCCTGAGAAACCCACTAGCCCTCAGCTTCCATCAGTTCCTGCACAGCACAGGCTTACCTTCCCACAGCTGCTGCCCCAGGCTCCCAGACTCCCAGACTTCCTTCCTCCATCCTGTCCCTTCGGGTAGGATTTACTACTCTTTGGCTAAGATGGTATAGAAGCCTACATTCTAAACATTTTTGCAGCTCCCCATCACTGAGTTTTCCTGCCTGCATGTATTTGGCATGCATTATGCATTAATCAATCATTTGTCTTTCTCTTGCTCATCCGTCTTTTGTCTGATTTGCAGAGCCTAAGCCGTAGCCAGAGCACCTAGGAGGACAAAGCAAAAATGTTTTTCCTCCCTACAGTAATGAATGTGGTGATGCCTGTCAGGAGGGGGAAGAGTTACCCAGGGAGAGACATTTGAGTGGCTGGCTGGGCACCTATCCATCTTGTGATGCCTATGCAAATATATTATACCTAGGTCACAAATTTAACTTCTTTATAATGAAACTGTAAAAGTACTAAATAAAAACTAGGAGTACATTTTTTAAATCTTGAAGTGAAAAAAGCCTACACTAAAATTCCTATTCACAGTCAAGTATTGGGACTTGTGCTGGTGAGGAGGTGATTCGGCACAGTCTCCATAGGGGCAGATTGGTCAAATCTGAGCAAAATGGAAAATGCACAGCCCTGGGGGCCCCCACAGCTCTGCCTCCTGCGCACCCTCTAAGTGCACCCGAAAACAGACCTGCGACGCATGCACAACTCCACTGATGGCAGCAAGTGTCCAGCTGACCTGGGGAGCAGCCAGTGTCTATCGTATCACAGGCCATGTCTAGAAATGACAGCACTTCCATAAAATGGACCACCAACTCCGTGATGTTGCTGATGCCCCCCGTCCTCCATTCCTCTCCACACCAGCTCTAATTCCCACTAGCTGCCCCTGCAGACTCACCAATAGCCTCCATGGCACCAAATAAATGCGCAATCTCTCCCCTGTCCCCACCCCCCAGTCATGGCTTCCTGGCCCCAGGCTCCTCAGCCATCCTCTGCCCTCCGGCCATTCTCGGCCAAGGCCTGGCCTTCTCTGGGGCTCGGCCTCTAACTTGTGAAGAGTCCCAGCTTACCAGTTCATTCACTTTCAGACAAGGAAACGTCCTCAACCACTGACAACCTTCTTCATTTTCCTGAGTAGGTGCCCTGTCCCTCCTTCAGAGCAGCTGGGTGGAATCGGCAGGTGGCCCAAGAAGGAAGGATGCCCCACCCTCTGGCCACAGCTGCTGACACTTTGCCTGGGGTGGAGGTGGGGTGCGATCTGAAAACTCCAGGTACAACCAACCATTTGGCAAACAGACTTCAATGCTAAATTCAGGTTTTGGAAACACTTTAAACTTGATTTCAGAAGAGTAATATACCAACATGGGTTGGAACCGTTAAATCTCCTAACAACAGCTGTGACCCGAGCATAAACACAGCCATGAACTTTGAAATCTGTGTCACTCGAGGAATCAGTGAGCTGCCAGACAATCTCCTAAGCAGTGATTGCGTGGTCACCCAGCCACCATCACACACAGCCTCAGTGTCAGAGTCACCGTCACACACAGCCTCAGTGTCACAGTCAACGTCACACACAGTCTCAGTGTCACAGTCACCGTCACACACAGTCTCAGTGTTAGTCACCGTCACACACAGTCTCAGTGTCAGTCACCCAGGCCACCGTCACACGCAGCCTCAGTGTCACAGTCACTCAGGCCACCGTCACACGCAGCCTCAGTGACACAGTCACCGTCACACACAGCCTCAGTGACACAGTCACCGTCACACACAGTCTCAGTGTCAAGTCACCCTCACACACAGCCTCAGTGACACAGTCACCATCACACACAGCCTCAGTGTCACAGTCACCCAGGCCACCGTCTCACACAGTCTCAGTGTCCGCAATATGCCCTCAGACACATGGACATGTTGTTAATGAATACTGGTTGATTATAATATAGTATCATATAAATTCACTAAAAGAAATAACAGTAAGGAATTGGAAAAGAGATTCCCTATCTATGCTCTGCCCATCCTGTGGGTTTGCAAGCACACCTGTGTTATGGGGTCTCTGTGAGAAACTAAAACGAGATCCTCTTGAATCCATAAAGTTCCCAGCATTCATAGTGCTTTGCATGCGAAACACAAGATCACCATCCATGTTTTCATTCTCAGTATTCAAAGCCACAAGCACACATCTGCCCTCAGAACTGAAAAAAGGGCCTTAATTAATGAAGGAACATGAACTGGATAGATTACATACAATTACATGTATATAGATGTGAGAGACTCTCTCTACGTTTACATTTGTGCACATATAAACAGAGAGAGTCAGAGGCATGAGGACAAAGAGCATATGAAGTCTTGGGAGCTAATTCTGGTGATACGATGCAGGTTCGCATTGACCGTCATCTCATTAATTTACAGACATATGGTCCCAAGAAACATATGGTCTCTAGAAAATTATAGGAAAATAAGCAGATTCATGTGTGAACGTAAGCCGTTGTGAAGCCCACTTTTGGATTTGTATTAACAACTTTTTTTTATTTTGATGCACAGGAGACTGCTAAGAGGCTGCCAGGATGACCTTGGCCTCTCACAGTCATCGGGTTCCTGCCACACACCCGGCCATGCTCACGGATGCATGGTTCCAGGCATGCTCGCTGCTAGCACAGGCCTCAGCAAGTCAGAGGTGAAGCCAGAGTTAAAGCATGTTTCCAGTCAAGGAGGATTGGAGGGAGTTGAGCACAGGGAAGGGCTGTCAGTGCCCAGCAGACGCCAAGGAAGAAGAGCGCCTGCAGCAGGAATGCTCCTGCGTCGCCCTGACTCAGTGCAAAATTCAGGCCAAAACACGCCCAAGCACCCTGGAGAAACTGTGTGGAGCCCAGGTTATGGGGGCACCTCAGGAGCTCCCCCTCCAGGGCAGTTGCGGGGGCGCTGGGGGTCACCAGGAGGCACCCAGGAGCCCAGCAGTCAGAGGAGGGGCGGGAGAGCCCGGGGTCCACTTGACTGGTCCGGAAATGTCCTCCCTGTCACCATGTCATTGGCAATAAGACATTGCAGATTATTATATACACTAACCTTGTAAGACGAACAGCATCGAATACGACCCAAAGTGCACACTCCTAGAAATAAATGCTCCATGGACACGGGGGTTGTTTCTTCAAAAATATGTTTACTATCAGGCAAAGAGCTGACAGGCTCTGGAATAAACCAAAGTCGCCCCGTGAGGAGGGACAGTGCAGGCAGCGCCCCGGAGGCTGGGCCATGGTGGGCACAGGCTGGACAGTCCGACACAGGACAGCAGCCTGAGGCGGGCAGAGCAGAGGTGGAGGCAGAGGCACAGGCTCGGGTCCTGCATCAAGAGCCTTCTGTGCGCACATCTGCAAGGCAAGAGAGAAAGGGTAATTCCCTGTGGGTGGCCAGCTGCTTCCGAGCCTTCCTGGGGGCCGTGGACAGAATGTCTCCCCCACCCAGTTACTGAGCTGCTGTCTGCAGCACTTGCAGGAGGCCCTGCTCAGCCCTCAGGCCTGACTAACTGCCCCTGTGTATGGGTTTCTGTGGAATGTGAAAGCAGAGTGGCTCCGACTGAGTTTGGGGAAGAGAAAGGGCAAGAGGGAGTGAGGGAAGCATTGGAAGTCACTGAGGCGCCCATCAAGAGCACCGGGTGGGTGCTGTGAGGAAGGATAGCCCTGGAGTTAAGCGCAATGCCAGAAGGGCCTGGGGAGGTCTCTGGGCTCTTGAAAACAGACTGCGCTGTACCACTGTGAGTCTTCTCCAGCCAGGACCCTCCTCTCCCTGCCCCAGCATCCCATCCCTGAGCTGTAGTTGCCATTCCTACCCATTTGGGAAAAATAAACTAAGATCAAAGAAATTAAACTCAGAGAAGGTTCTGAACTCTTCCCAGAATCACACATTAGTGGAATCAAATTAGAATTAGACTCCCAGGCGCAAAGCCATCCAGGCACATGGTGACAGGGGGCTGGCTCTACCATCACCCCAGTGAGCAAGGAGACAGTCACCCAGGAAGGAGGGTGCCCAGCTGCGGGGTGAGATCTGGCCCCATCACCAAAGTTCATACGATCAGAGGCAGTACACCCAGTACGTCCGCCTGGCACTGCTGGGTGAGGCTGGGCACAGTCCCAGAGCTGCCATCACCTCTCACGAGAATGATGAACACCCCTGCCTGCCTTCAAAATCTGCCCAGCCCATCATCAAGTCCACACACAGTCCTATTAACATGCTGACGGCTAGGCCTCCAGATAAAAAGCCTCAAGACAAAGGACCTGCCCACGGGGCACTCTCAGCATGCCCACACCTTTCTCTCTTAGACATGTCTCTCTACTCTCCTAAACTGGAAGACTTACAACCAGAGGAATAGGAACAGCTGGCAGTGCCAGTTCATCCCAGGCTCAAGCCCTGATCCTGTGTCCAAGGCCCCCCTTTTCTCTGACTTCCCAATGAGCTAAAGCAGCCCGCCCAGGCTCACGCTTCACTGAGACTCTCACTTCCCAATGAGTCTATGCAGCCCAGCGTGGCTCACTTCTTTCCTACATTTCTAAAAAGCCAGAGCAGCCCAGCCTAGCCCCTCTCCTGCTGTTTCTTCACCTTAACCTCTCCTGTTTCACTGTTCTCTCAGAATCACTTGGACTCCAGCTATGAAATCTTCCCTGCATAAACTCAAGTACACACACATTACTGGCCAGCCAAGGCAGACCAGCTCAGATCCAGACTCCATCCAGTAAGAAGAGGAAGACAGGATCTTGGGCTCTCAACATGCAGGGTCAGAGGGAGCAGTCATCACCCCTAAACACACCTGAGCCCTGGTGGTTTTGGCGACTCCTGGTGGTTTGGGCTGCCCCCTGAGAGGACTAGCAGGTACCTGGGGGGAAAGGGGCAGCTACTGAGGATAGAAGGGTGACCCAGAGCAGGACCCGTAACAGGGAACCAAAGAAACAGGCAAGAGCAACCCCACATGGGCGAGGCTCTGAACGCTGGGAGAGATTACACTGAAGTGACATCAAGAAAAAAAAAGACTGGGAACTAACATGAGGGTTTGGTGGACAGAGAAACAAGGATCTTTTCCCTCTGACAGAAGCGAGCACGTAGAAGGAAGATGGTAGGGTTAAGGTGGGAGCCCCATGTGCATCAAGGCCAAAACGGGGCAACACCTGGATGCAGCGTGATGAGTGGCAGGGCCTGCATGGAAGGACATGAGCAAGAGCCGAATGCATGGAAACTCTGCCATGTGCCGGCTATAAAGACCTAACACTTTTTAATGTCAGCTCTCCCAAAGAGATTACAATTTGATCATTGTAATCCTAATGAGATCTTTTTGCACTGAGCAATATGTTATTAGAGAACAAAGCAAGTTCAAAAATTGCACGGCCCAGACCAGAAGCAGCAGCTAACGGCCACAGGAGCAGGCCTGCCGGCTGCGCAGGCGGCGAGGGCCAAGCACACAGCGACCTCATGATGGGTAAGGTGGCTCTCTTGTTACATTTGAAAAGAACCTAAAAGCCAAAAGTAAAGTAAATAAAAATATTAGAAAATCATTAGTTTAATCTCACACTGAGGGAAAAATTCAAGTCCCAAAGAAACCACTGACAGATGTATTCTAATAAAAAAATTTAACTGTATCGTAAAATATTTTAGCACATATCAGCTATGCAAAAACTTCCACAGATTGATAAAATAATAAAGAAAGCCCAATAGAAAAATGGGCAGGTGATGTGAACAGGTAACTCATTAAAAGACATGGCATCAGCCACAAACCTGTGTTACCAGGTGCCACCTTCCTGGTGCATAAAATCCTCGGAGGAAAACCACAGCAACATTGTTCTGACCATAAAATTAGCTACAATTAACAACATGAGGCCCAGTGTGGCAAGGCTGTAAGGAAGGGCAGCGTCGCCAGAACTGGGCAAGCCTTGGAGGCCGCCCACAGCAGCCCGCTGGGCAGAGCCGGCAATGCTCCCAGCTGTGCTCGTGCTGTGCGAGTCCTTCCGCCCAGGGCTTGAGAGAGCCGCCTGTGTGCCTCCCGCACCCAAGGCTGCACATGTTCTTCGTCCTCTCAATCGCTCCACACGGGAGCACAGAGACCCGTGTGTCCCCGCAGCACAGCTTAGCCAGGAAAACAAAGCAAAATGGGGACAGTGGCTAAATTATCATATAGCCGTAATGACTTGCAGCTACAGAAATTAAAAAGCTAGACCCCAGTCTACTGATCTGTTCACAAAGAAGTAACATTGGGAGGGAGTGGGTGTGGTGGCATTCCTGGCTTAACAAGAAGAGAGGGAGTTCGGTGTGTATGCTGTGCATGGTGTTGGGTATATGGGGTGTGTGTGTACATGTGTGGTGTGTGTGGTACACGTGTGGTGTGTGTGGTGTGCAGAGTGTTTGGTATATAGTGTGTGTTTATGTGGTATGTGTGGTGTGTGTACATGTATTGTATAATGTGTAGTGTGTGTATATATACAAATGCTAAAAAAGATGTGGTTGCCTGTTAACCTCAGTTCAAATAATTGTAATCGAACCAGGGAGAAGGTTTATCTTTTCTTTCTATATTTCTATGTTGTTGGACTTGTCACAGTAAGCATCTGTTGTTTTAGTTAAATTTTTACAAAGAAAAAATAGAACCAAAAATCAGTCCAAGTTGTCACACGCGCTAGTAAGTCATCCCTGTCTTATTGCTGAGTGGCACTCCCAGCAGACACACACCGGAACTCGTTCCTCTGCTCACTGGCCGGTTGACGCTTGGGTTGTTGCTCGGGTCTATTGTAAATAATGCTGCTATGAACTCTGACACTGTAGACATGTGTTGTTATTACTGGACTACATGGTAAACGTATATTTAACTTTATTTTACAAAGCCATCCAGCTGTTTTCCAAAATTCTGTGCCACTTTGCAGCCTTCCTGGAGAAGACCCACATGTCATGGTGACCTTCAAAGCACGTGCTGACATGAAGGTTTTATTCTGTAGGAATCCGTTTGCATGAAATCCTAGAAAAGGCACAATTATAGTGCCAGAAAGGACCGTGGTTGCCCGGGACAGACCTGAGGACCGCTGTGTCCTGTGAATTTGGGGGCTGAGAGGCATATAGAAACATTCCGTCATTTTTGTGGCAGCACTTAAATGGTGGCATACAATTGCCACCGGTCGTTACACTGTACAGCTAAAATGCACGGACTCTGTGCATGCAACTGAGACCTTGCTGAGCTAGGGGAAGTGTATAGTTTACACACAAAAAACATTTGTAATCAACCAGGGAACAGCCTCCCTCTGACCCATCCACGTTCACGCCCATGAGAGAGAGCCATACACCACACTGTGCGAAGCTCCGTGGTGTCTGTACCCCGGACGCCACCCAGCAGTGCTCCTGGATGTGGAGCAGTAGAGGCCTGCGCAGGCACAACGCTGAGGGAGAGAAACAGGGCAGACACAGGATGTGTCCTGTCCTCACTGTGAGGCCTGTAAGGTGGCTGCTGGCTTGGGAGGGCACAGGGGGTGACCTGGGGTACGTGTGCATCTGTGTGATCACAGCCAGCTACATGCTGGAGACCTGTCACACCCACGCTCTGCAGCCAGGCCCCACAGCTAAGCCTGAAAGCCAGCCAGCAGGAGGCAGGTGGAATCTGGATGTCATTACGAGCCGTTGTGACTTCTGAAGCTGGACAAAAGCTGATGAGCATGACCTAGGGATAAGAATGTGGTGTGTTTAAGAAGAGACTAGGGAGTGGGGGGGGATGTTGCTGGGCAAATTCTTAGGGGTCTGAGGTGAGAGTGAGCCCTGTAGTGAGGAGCCCTGGGAAGGACAAGTTGGGATGGGAGGAAGGCCGACCCCATGAGGCATTTCTCAGGAAAGTGCACATCATTTGAAGACAAAGGTTCTGCCTGCTGAGCTGGCATGTCACTGCTGAGGCAGGAAGACTGAGGCAGAGAGACTGTGAAGGTAGCAAGAGCCATAGCTAATGTTTATGGAATGCCTGCTGAGTTCCTGGCCCTGTTCCATGACTTTGTGGGAGTTCATCTTTACTAGGGTGGGAATCATTATGATTCCATTTTAGTGTTCAAACAGGTTCAGGAGCCTGTCGGAGGCCACGGAGCTCGGAGGTGGGGGTGGAGAGTGGGTCCAGTTTGCAGCAAACAGTCCTGTGTACCAAGAGAAAGACAAGCTCAGACTGGAACCCAGCATTAGAGCCACAGGGGAACACTCCTTCCCAACCCCCAAAGAAGTCATGTGTGAACTCACATTCAAAGGGACTTGGGATAAAAAAGCAAAGCACAATGCAAGTGCAAGTGGTCCTTCCTGTTAAGCTGCAACAAGACATCATCTAGCTCAGGCCCAGGGCTGTTAGAGGGTGGATAATTTTTAAGGTGGTCTAGGCCAGGCTGGGGAAAACCAGAAGTCCTGAGCACTGCTGGCGGGAATGTACAATGTGCAAATGCGAGGGTAACGGTGTACGGTCCCTGGAAAAGGAAAGCGAGAACCACCCTCTGACTCTGCAATGCCCCAGGATCTGGAAGAGAGAAGGTAGAACCACTGGTGTCCTAGCCCAGCTGGACGGACAAATGAAATGCAGCTGCACACATAGAACGTGGCTCCTGAGGAACGGGATCCTGGCAGGCCCAGGATTCGCCTGGAGGGCACTGGCTGAATGACATGAGCCAGTCACCAAAGCCCAACATGTCTTGATTCCTCTTACCGGGATCAACCCAATTCACAGGCCGCAGAGCTGGGACAGGGACCGGGACTGGTGCCGGTAGGTGGGGAGAGGAGTCCGTGTTTAAGGAGACAGTTTCAATTGGGAAGATAAACAATTCTGGGGACAGAGGGTGGCGATGGCTGACGACAAGGTACTATCACTGAACTGTATTCTTAAAAATAGCTAAAATTGTAAATGTTATGTTATGTATATTTTACCACAATAAAAAAATAGCAAAGAAGTAGAAGTCAAATCATAATTTAAGAAAAACCATCAATCGCTGTCAGCGCCCCACACTCACACTGTGCAGCCAGGCCCTGCAGCAGCCTGCACCCCCCACACCCACGCTGTGCAGCCAGGCCCTGCAGCAGCCTGCGGGTGTCTTCCTGCAGCTGAACCACCGGACTACTGCCCGACTCACAGGCCTTTCATCTCTTCCTTTATTCTGAGAACAATTAAACCTACAGTATTCCCTGTCAAATGAATCATTTTTTCGATGCATTATTATGCTTAATGACAGAATTCCTGCCTGAGGCTATAAATAATTGAGCCAGGGCCCTTTCAAACCTAGATGACAATATGATTCTCATGGGACCTCCCCCAGCACAACCTGTGCTCTGTAGTTATTAAAAGGTTTTGTGGGCGTCTAGCCACATGCCAGGAAGCCTGCCTCAGAGGTAAACAAACCACAGCTAAGAAATAAAAAGCAACATATTTAGGCGCATGCATTCCAGAGGACCTGCTCTGCTCTGCCGTGTGCATGCAGGTTCTAGACAGAGGACTCACTCAGCTCTGCAGCGTGCACACAGGTCCAGAGGGCCTGCTCAGCTCTATCATGTGCACTAATGTTGAATATAGATGAGTGTCACATTCAGATGAAAATGAGAATTTAGCCAAACATAATGCTGCTGGCTGATGAGTGGGCAAGAAATGATTCCCATGCCCTCCATTCCGGGCACCGGAAGCCCGATCTCATCCACCCCAAGCGAGGTCTATGCTCTGACTCATGTGGCCATGTGGGAAGAGCCTGTTCACTTTCTGTAAGATTAATAGATTGCAGAGTAGTGGCCTAGAGATAATATATGCACATAACAACATTAAATTAATACATGAATCTGACTACTTAATATTACATTGAAGAACAAATGGAGGACCAAAAAGTATGATGGCAAATATGTGAAAAATTAAGGGAAAACTTCCCCATTCTTTTTTTTTTTTTTGTACTGTTTTCTAGAATTTCTCTAGTGGGCATGTGACCTTTACAGTGACGTGGAATTCTGCTTTCAGGCATGTAGATCAGTGCAGAGCAGCGGTGCTAACTCATGGAACATGGAGAAAATCTGGAGACAGTTTTGGCCATCACATGTTGCAGGGGACCTCTGGTGGGTAGAGGTTAGGGCACTATTAAAGGCCCTAAATGCACAGAACAGCCCCCCAGAACAAATGGCCAGCCCCAAATGGCCAGGCTGAGGAACCCTGACCGACACTCTTTTTATATCCCATCCAGGGACTCACCCGCAGTCCCCAGCCACCAACAGTAACAGTGGTATGTGTTCCCCAGGAGCAGCCTGTGGATGCGTCACTTACACCAGGAAAGGTGTCTAGAGAAGGTGGGTTCAGTTTGAAATTGCAGAAGTGCCTGCCCGCGCCCACCCCGCCTCAACCCCCACCCCCACCCCTGCCCAGTACACATTCAGGGAGCACCAGCATACAGGCTGCAGTGACAACACCCCACCCCACTGCCACTGGCGCCTGGCCATCCAGCAGATCCTGAGGGGTCCAGGAGCATGGGTGAGGATAGAGGCAGGGGGGCTTGCTGGCATTGCAGATGCTCCTGGTAGGATCTGAAAACCAAACCCCTGGGAGCCACCTGCCTGCCGCATTCCGGGGGGAGAATGGAGGTGGGACAAGGGGTCTGGCAGCCACCTATGCAAGGCTGGTCCTGCTAGACTCGAGGCTGAGAAAGTGATTGCTTGCTGAAATGGAAGAGAGCAGAGAGTAGAGCCTCACAGGAGGACCCAGGTATGCCTGGCTCAGTGGCACAGGTGAGGCTAGGGCTCACCAACAGGGTGCTGCAGGGACCCTGGGTCCTGAGGGGATGCTGCAGAGAAAGGACCCCAGCAGACCGAGGACCAGCGGGGAAGATGGGTTCATTCTGCTAAAGAACACTAGCCATAGACCCCATTGCCTGGAGGAGGAGGCAGGGCCTGACGCCCTGCTCAGTGATATGACTCGCTCTTATCTGATATTTCAGGTAGTGAAGTGCATGTAACCAAATCACAGGGATTCTCAGAAAGGCTGATGGGACTTATGTCCCAGTACTTAAAGGCTCTGTTTCAAAGGGGTTACAAGCTGTTAATCCTGAATATATCCAACGCGTGTTTCTTTTTCCAGGCTGTACGTAGTAAATAAAAATGTGAAGAGAAAGGTCATTATATTCAAACGGGATACTCACACAGAGGATGCCAAGTCTAAAATGAGTGAAGTGGCTTCCATGCTGCTCGGCAGGTGCAGCTGCACCAGTTTCCTTAGAAAAGGCCCTCGGGTGGAAAGAAGCACATGTTATTTAATATCACTTCTTCATGTGGAGTTTGTCTCCTGAATTATCACTTCCAGGCTGTCACTATTAGCAATTTGCTTTTTCTGATGCTTCATTTTTAGTCATTTCCCTGTATTCTTGAGAATTTAAGATTTCAACAAACATTGATTGAGCACCTACTGGGCACCAGGCCACAAGCTCCATGCAGGACTTATCCAAGGGCTGCCTGTCACCCTCATGGGCCTGAGATGCCTTACGGAGAATGCTCAAGGTAACACAGACAAGTTGGCTCAGCACCTCCTGCATCTAGACACTTCTAGGCCTCATTGTTATTGCAATTTGCATCTCTCTGATGATCAGTGACTTGGAGCATTTTTTTCATCCGTTTCTTGGCCTTCTGTATACTTTGGGGAAGTGTCTATTTAGGTTCTTTGCCTATTTTTAATTGAATTGTCTTCTGTAGGGTGCAGCTATAGGGTTAAGCCTCAGACTAACCTGTCGGCAAAGTCACAAACAAGTCCCAGCTTAGAGAGCACAGCCCTCTTAACATAATTAAGCTTGATTTTATGATGCCCCCTAGATCCTTCTCTGGGTAGCTAAAGGGCGGTGGGAGGTGCAGCAAGTGCTGCCAAAATAAGTGACACTCACAAGAACATTGTAACTATGGTGACCACTATCGCTGGCTATAAAATAAAGGCTCAGCTTGCCATCTGGATCTCTCTCTGTGGCCTCAGCCAGGCACAGGAGATCCACCTAGACCCAGCTTATTCTATCTGTCTTTTAATTTTTCACCACTCCCCCAAGGATTCAGGGTCACTAAATCCTTGGCTGAGCTGGCCCGGCAGTCTTCCTTTTGTTAAGTTGTATGAATTCCTTATATATTTTGGATATTAACCCTTTATCATGGGTATCATTGCCAAATATGTTCTCCCATAGAGTGGGCTCCCTTTTTAGTTTTTGATGGTTTTTTGTTTGGTTTGGTTTTGCTGTTTTTGTTTTGATGTAGTCTCATTTGTTTATTTCTCCTTAGTTTCCTTTGCCCTAGATGAATCTGTAAACGTATTGCTACAAGACATGTCTGACATTCTAAGATTTTTATGGTTTTCCCAACTTTCATTTATGTCTTTTATATGGTATGTTGATCTAGTTTCATTTTTTGTATGTCCTTGTCCAATTTTCCCAACACCATTTAAAGGATCTGTTTCAAAGAGACTCTCTTGACTCATTGTATGTTCTAGCCTCCTTAGTCAAATACTGCGTGTAACTGCTTGGGTCAATTTCTAGGGTCTTTGTTCTATTTCATTGATTTCTATGCCTGTTCTTGTGCTAGTACCAAACTGTTTTGAGTACAGTGGCTTTGGAGTATAACTTGACATCTGGTATTATGATTCCTCCAACTGTTCTTCTTAAGATTTCTATGGCTATTCAGGATCTTTTGTGGTTCCATTTAAATTTTTGAGTAATTTGTTCTAGCTCTGTGAAATATGTTTGTTGATTTTTTTAATTTTTTAAAAATATTTTTACTGATTTTTTTATACAGAGGAAGGGAGAAGGAGAGAAAGTTAAATCATCAATGAGAGAAAAACATCAATCAGCTGCCTCCTGCACACCCCCTACTGGGGATGTGCAGCCAACCAAGGTACATGCCCTTGACTGGAATCAAACCTGGGACCCTTGAGTCCATATGTTGATGCTCTATCCACTGAGCCAAACCAGTTAAGGCAACTTGTTGATATTTTAATAGGGATTGCATTGAGTCTGTAGATTGATTTGGGTAGTATGGACATTTTGAGGATGTTAATTCTACCAATCCATGAACATAGTATAGTCTTTCACTTATTTATATCTTCCTCTATCTCATTTTTCAACATCCTGTGGTTTTCCAAGTACAAGTCTTTTACCTCCTTGGTCAAGTTTATTCCTAAATATCTTAATATTTTTGTTGCAATAGTAAATGGGATTGTTTTCTTAGTTTCTCTTTCTGAGAATTCATTATTGATGTATAAAAAAGCAATTTCTGGGTGTTAATTTTGTATCCTGCTACATTGCCAAATTCATTTATTAACTCTAGTAGTTTTGGGTGGAGTTTTAGGGTTTTCTATGTACAATACCACGTCATTTGTGAATAATGAGAGTTTTATTTCCTCCTTTCCAATTTGGATCCCTTTCATTTCTTCTTCCTGTTTGATCTCTGTGGCAGAGATCAGACAGTTCTTAGCTATTGTAAATTGTGCTGCTATGAACACAGGGATCCACACATTCTTTCTGGTTAGTGTTTCAGATTTCTTAGGATATATTCCTAGATATGGGATCACTGGGTCAGATGGCAGTTCCATATTTCATTTTTTGAGGAAATTTCATGCTATTTTCCTTATTGAATATGAGTGTTGAAAGCAGGCCTCCCTGTCTTGTTCCTGTTCTTAGGGCAAAAGGTATTAGTTTTTGCCCCACTGATGATGATGTTCACTATAGGTCTGTTATATATGGTCTATACCATGTTGACATAGGCTCCCTATATTCCCACTTTGCTGAGAGTTTTCATAAAAAATGGGTGTTGAATATTGTTAAGTGCTTTATCTGTATCTATTGATATGATGATGTGATTTTTTGTCTTTCAATTTGTTTATATGATATACCACATATATTGATTTGCAAATATTGTACCAGCCTTGCATCCCTGGAATAAATCCCACTTGGTTGTGGTGTATGATCTTTTTATTATATTGCTGGATCTGATTTATTAACATTTTGTTGAGGATATTAACATCTATGTTCATCAGGGATAGTGGCCTGTAATCTCTTTTTTGTAATGTCTTTATCTGGTTTTGGAATTAGGATAATGCTGGCCTCATAAAAAGAACTTGGAAGTGTACCCTCCTCTTGAATTTTTGGAATAGTTTGAGCGATGTAAGTGTTAGCTATTCCTTGAATGTTTGGTAAAACTCACCTGTGAAGCCTTCTGTACCAGGAATTTTGTTTGCTGGAAGTTTTTTTATTACTGCTTTTATTTCATCATTTGTTATGGGCCTACTCAGGTTTTTGAATTCTTCCTGATTCAGTTTTGGGAGATTGTATGTATGTGTGTGTATATATTGACTTTTTTTTTACAGAGAAAAAGGGAGGGGGAGAGATAGAGAGTTAAAAACATCGATGAGAAACCGATCAGCTGCCTCCTGCACACCCTCCTACCGGGGATGTGCCCACAACCAAGGTACATGCCCTTGACCAGAATCAAACCTGGGACCTTTCAGTCCGCAGGCCGATGCTCTGTCCACTGAGCCAAACCGAGAAGGGCCAGAGATTGTATTTTTCTATGAATTGGTCCATTTTATAGACATTGTCCAGCTTGTTGACATATAGTTGTTCATAATATTTTCTTACAATCCTTTGTATTTCTATAGTGTCAGTGGTTACTTCTCCCATTTTGTTTCTGATTTTTTAAAATTTGGGTCCTCTCTCTTTGTTTCTTGATGAGTCTGGCTAACGGTTCATCAATCTTGTTTATCTTTTCAAAGAACCAGCTCTTGATTTCATTGATTTTTTGTATTTATTCATTTCTAGTCTCTGTGTCATTTATTTCTGCTGTAATCTTTATTATTTCCTCCCTTATACTTACTCTGAGTTTTTCTGGTTGTTTTCTTTCTAATTCCTTAAATTGTAGGGTTAAATAGTTTATTAATTTTTTGTTTGTTTGTTTGTTTTTTGAGGCAAGCTTGTAGGGCTATGAATTTCCCTCTCAGGACTTGCTTTTGCTGTGTCTCAGAGATTTTGGTTTGTTGTGTGCTCATTTTCATTTATTTCCAGTAATTTTTTTATTTCTTTCTTGATCTCATTGGTAACCCATTCATTGTTTAATAACATGCAATTCAGCTTCCCTGCATTTGAATGCTTTGGGGTATTTTTACTGTAGTTGATTTCTAATTTCATACCACTGTGCTATGAGAAGACACATGATATGATTTCAGTCTTCTTGACGTTGTAGAAACTTGTTTTGTTTCCTAACATGTGGTTTATCTTTTGAGAATGACCCATGTGCACTGAGAAGAATGTATGTTCTACAGCTTTGGCGTGAAATGTTCTATAAATGTCAACTAAATCTATCTGATCTAGTATGTCTTTTAGAGTCATTGTTTCCTTGTTAATTTTTTATCTGGACAATCTATCCAATGACATCAATGGAGGGTTAAAACCCCTTACTATGACTGTATTGTTGTCAATCTCTCCTTTAAAGTTCTCTATAAATTTTTATATGTTTAGGTGCTCCTATATTGGGTGCATATATGTTTACCAGGGTTATCTCCTCTTGTTGGATCAATCTATTATTATGTAGTGAGCTTTGTTGCCTCTTGTGATGGCCTTCATTTTGAAGTCTATTTTGTCAGATATGACTATTGCCACACCAGCTTTTTTCCATTTACATTTACATGAAAAAAAATTTTCCCATCTCTTCATTGTGTGATTCTTTCATTCTGATGTGAGACTTGTAAACAGCATATATTTGGGTCATTTTTTTTATCCATACAGCTACCCTATGTCTTTTGATTGCAGCATTTAATCTATTTACATTTAAGGTTATTATTGATATGTATTTACTTAGTGTCATTTTAATTCTGTATGCCTATATTTCACTCTCTACTTCTCATTACTTCAACTGCTGTTTTTGAGAGCTTGGTCAACTCTTTCACTCCATACTTCCTCCCAGTCTCTATGCAGTCTCCACTTTCTGTTCTTGGTTATCATGCTCCTCTCCAGTTGATTTTCAGGATGGTGTTTGGTGGTTTTGTGTGTGTGTGTGTGTGTGTGTGTGTGTGTGTGTGTGTTGCATTTTAGTTGTAATTCCAGTTTGGTCTTGGAGGTGTGTCAGTGTACCCATTTTTAATATCCTCTCATATTATACACATACACACACACACACTCTCTCTCTCTCACACACACACTAGAGGCCTGGTGCATGAAATTTGTGCACAGGAGGGGTATCCTTCAGCCTGGCCTGCACCCACTCCAATCTGGGACCCCTGCAAGATTAGGCCTAAGCCAGCACTCCAACATCCCTCTCACAATCCAGGACTGCTGGCTCCTAACCACTTGCCTGCCTGCCTATCTGATTGCCCCTAACCACTTCTGCCTGCCAGCCTGATTGCCCCCTAACCACTCTCCTGCAGCCTGACTGATACTTAATTGCGACCCTGCTGGCCTGATTGCCCCCCACTGTCCTCCCCTGCCTGCCTGATCACCCACAACCGCCCTCCCCTTCCAGCCCAATTGCCCACAACTGCCTTCTCCTGCCAGCCTGATCACACCCAACTGCCCTCTCCTACTGGCCTAATTGCCCCCAACTGCCCTCCCCTGCTGCACCCTGTCTCCTCTGCCAGGACCCACCTCCTCTGCGTGAGATGGCAGAGACACCAGGCCAGACTCCTCTGTGCCATGCAGAGCCATGAGACACACCCGCCCCAGGCTTCACCACACAGAGCAGCCAAAAGACCTCACCTCCGCTGCACGTTCAGCCAACTTGTGATGGCCATCTTGTGACAACATGAGGGCATTACTCCACCTAGGCTATTATTAGTATAGATATTTTAAAGCCACTTTGGTAGTTCTATCTTTCAAGAAATTTCATCTTAATTATACATTTCATTTAAGTTAACCAATGTATTGGCATAAAATTTTTCAAAATATTCTTCTATTATCCTTTCAGCATCTGTAGTATCTGTACTAATGTCCTCTCCTTCATTCTTGTAATTGGTAATTTGAATTTTCTCTCTGTTTTATTGATTAGTCTAACTTGCAGTTTATCAATTTTAGTGATCTTTTTAAAAAATACCTTTGGGTTTCAAAGATTTTTTCTATTCTCTTTCTGATTCCAATTTCATTGATATCCAATGCTCTTGAAATGGCTTAAAGGACAATAAAACTTAGGGAAAAACATAGATAGCAATGATTTTGAGTCAAGAAATGATTCATACTCTAGCTGGTTTGGCTCAGTGGATAGAGCATCGGCCTGTGGACTAACAGGTCCCAGGTTCGATTCTAGCTAAGGACACATGCCTGCATTGTGAGCTCAATCTCGCCTAGTAGTGGGCAGGCAGTAGGCAGCCAATCAGTGATTTTCTCTCATCATTGATGTTTCTATCTCTGTATCCCTCTCCCTTCTTCTCTGAAATCAATATATTTTTTTAAATAATTCACTATTTCAGGTTCTCAATTAGAATAAATTTTTAGAAATATCTTTTTCATATTGCTTATATTTCCCTTTTAACAAAATTACAAGTGTTAAGATGATATAAATCTGTCTGCTGAGTTCCAAAATAGCTTTATCAATATATAAAAATTGATTTTGCCCTGGCCATTGTGGCTCATTGGTTAGAGCATCAACCTGCTCATCAAAGGGTCTCAGGTTCAATTCCCAGTCAAAGGCACATACCTGAGTCACAGGTTCATGAAGGGCCAGTGCAGAAGGCAACAAATCCATGTGTCTCTCTCACATTGATGTCTCTCTCTCACTCTCTCTCTGCCCCTTCCTCTCTTCCATACTCTCTAAAAATCAATGAATAAACATCCTCAGGTGAGAATTAACAACAAAAAAAAACTGATTCTAAGTGATATTATTATATTGTGTCATATTTTAATAGGCAGTTCTTTTTTTACTGTTTATAAAATAACTAGAAGCCTGGTACACGAAATTCATGCATGCAGGGGGATCCCTCAGCCCGGCCTGTGCCTTCTTTCAGTCTGGGAGCCCTCGGGGGATGTCCAACTGACAGCTAAGCCATCAGTTAGATATCCTTAGCCAGGCATGGAGGCGGGAGAGACTCCTGTGCTTGCCAGCCATGAACCTGGTTTCTGACAGAGCAGCGCTCCGCCTGTGGGATGCACTGACCACCAGGGAGCAGCCCTTGTGTTGAGCATCTGCCCCCTGGTGGTCAGTGTGTGTCATAGCAACCAGTCTCTCTGCCATTTGGTTGATTTGCATATTACCCTTTTATAGCATAGGATGAAATATTTTATAGTAATCGTATTTTAAAGTAGATGAAATTTAGTCTGTGTCTTTAAAAGTCTAATATAATGTATAATGTGGTAAAAGCCTGCAGAGAAATTCAGACAAAGTAGTCTTATAGTTCCGGGAAAAAGCAAATATTTCTGTGCCTGAATATTTGGCCTTGAGTTGTGGACAGTGGGCCAGGAGAATGGGGAGTGTGTAGGCCAGTGTGATTGTGCAAAGGAAAGCAGGGGGAGTTATAAGAAATATATTGGAAAGGTATCTGAGGCAGATCAAGTAGGTCACTGAATAATAAATTTTTTCATTGTAGTCTGCTGATAATGGACAAATAATGAAGCTGAAGGGGGAGCAATATGTTTCAGGTACATTAACTAATTAGCAGGTACAAAGGGAGTGAACGGAGAGAGAGAGAAAGAAAGGAGAGAAGTTACATGGAAGGTTTCCATAAGAAAAGCAACAGGCATTGGAAACTGAACAAGGGAGAAAAATGAGGTAAACTGACTCCACTGTGTCTAGTTTGGAAGATGTGTGCATTGTAATTATGACAAACATACAAAGCAATGTGAACTGGACTTGACTATGGTACTGGAGGTGAGATTGGTGGGCAGGTAGTGGAACAGAGAGGTAAGTAAGGTTGTTTAGGATTTGGCAACTGACTGAGTATCTGCAAGGAGACACAGGCCCAGTTGGCTGCTGTGAACACAGGAATGACTTTATGCAAAAATACAAAGGTACAGATACAGATTTGTGACTTACACACTTAGAAGTGTTACTTGAAGCAATGAGATGACAAACACTTTTAAAAGTCTAATACAATGTATGATGTGGTAAAAGCCTGCAGAGCAATTCTGACAATGTGGTCTAATGGTTCCCAGTCTCTAGTGCAGGAATAATAAAAATAGAAATAACAATATTAGCTACTATGTCTTCAGCCCTCCCATGTAGTAGACAGCACCTTAAAGTGCTTTTCTGATATTAACTCAATTACTTCTCAGCCCTATGAAGGAAGGAAAGAGGTACCACTATAATTCCCATCTTAAAGGGGGGGGGGACTGAAACACAAAGAGCTTAAGTTACTTATACAAGGTCACACAGCTAGAAAGTTGTTCAGCCTAGCAGAAGCTCAACGTGAACCCTAGGCTGCCTTCTACAAGGACAGAGAGACCCTTGTGAAATGATGTCTCTGGGGGAGAACATGAAACAGAAAAGGAGCAATCCGAGAGATACATTCTTACACAAATGAGGAGGATTATAAATGCACGCCATGCCAGATGGTCCTTTGGGAAAGTAGGGAGCGAGTGCCACGTATTCATCTCTTGGATTCTATTTAAACCATTTAATGCCACTAAGTCATCTACACTCCATTTTCAAATTTTTTGGATGAGTAGGATCACTTGAAGAAATTAGTGGGCTATTTTTCAAGGCTGTTTCATAGATATAGCTGCAAATGGTTCAGAAGGTTAAAGTACAACTTCTGGAACACTGCTTCTTAAAGAGGGGCAGGTGAACAAGAAGCATCAGTGACCCTTGAAAACTTGTTAGAAATGCAAATTCTTACCCTCACCCCAGACCCACTGAATCATAAATTCAAGTAGAAGCAATATGCCCAAGTAGAAGAGCCACAGCTCTAGAGAATGAGATGGTCCGTGTGTGTATTAAATCTTTGGGGACCCTGTCCTAGATCAGAGCACTGAAGGCACATAGCCCGTGGCCCCTTCTGCTACAACCATGGCTTCTTAACGGAATGCATGCTAGGGTGGAGCTCAGGATAGGTGAGAAGTCCTTCCTTCCACTGTGATATGAAAGAGGCGATAAAGACCTGCTGTTCCTGCTGCCATCATGCAGAGGTACTAGCAGGCTCTTTGTCCAACTCTCTGCGGCAGAATCGCCACAGGACAACATCATGGCAATTAGCATGTTTCCTGTCCCCTCAGCCTTCAGAGTGAGATCTCTTTACCAACCAGAAAGTTCTACCAGGAGACAGAGACAGCTTAACAGGCTGCCAAAGAAGCAAATAAGCAACCAAGTAAACAAACAAACCAGTTTGCATATAAGACTCTACAAAGTCCTTGAGTCGCTCTGCTACAACTTAGACACCCCTTCCTCTGCATTTCAATGCCATCTGAACTCACCCCACACCCTTGCCCTTTCTTGCCACACATCCTGTGAGATCCCCTGCCAGACCCTGGGCCTGTTGTCTAGTCACGCATGCCCACTTGACCTTGGCAGTCCTGCCAAAGAGACCGTCACTAAAAAGACCTCCTCACCCGGATTCCCAGGAACAGGTCCCATAGGCGGAAGCTGTCATGCCCTTGGGCATTAAATGCCTTACCAGCAGAGACAGCTACATAACTTGGACCTGGT
The DNA here is from genome assembly GCA_011751065.1 of Lasiurus cinereus. Lineage (NCBI taxonomy): Eukaryota > Metazoa > Chordata > Mammalia > Chiroptera > Vespertilionidae > Lasiurus > Lasiurus cinereus. The sequence continues at coordinate 27,754 of JAAGEH010000025.1, forward strand.
CTCTGTAATCAGCTGGCCAGGAAGGTATGATGTTGGGTCACCCTGACATATTGTTAACCAATGCTTGAGACGAAAGGGGAAACAAAGAAGTAGACTGATGTCTGCATTTACCAGGTGGTGAAGGAAAGGAGAATTGGACTGGTTTATTTCCATGTTTGAGGCGAGGAAAGGAAGGAAGATCTGTTCCAGACCTCATGGAGAGAAAGATGGCACCTCATTCTTCCTCTCAGCCCCCACCTCATCCCAACCCACCCCACTTCCACTCAGCCCGTCTCTCCTTAGCACATCTGTCCTCTCACCTTGCAATCGCACCCCTTCCTCCCCTCCCCACCCCACTTCTCCCTATTCTAACTCACCCTCTCACTTCCAGCTAGTTGAAATGATAAGGCCTCATCTTTTCTATAAACTATTCATATAAAATGTCTTATTAAGAGCACTTTTATTACATTTCCTCTTTTATTTGGTGAAATTCAATGATGAATTGCTGAAACGCAGGTGAGCATTCCCAGGATGGACAGGATGGGAGCAGCACAGTCTGCAGGGCCACCCACTTGTAACTGACCCTTCGGGGTGAGTGTGTCTCCCCACTTATCCCCACCAAATGGCAAGCATCTCAGCAAACCCTGCATTTGCTTTCATTCCCTCTGCACACTGCTCAAGGCCAACATTCCACTGTGGTCAGGAAGGGAATTGGGGATTAAGTGGGTTCCTGCTCCCAGAGTACGTGGGGGCTTTCTAAAAGATGCAGCCCTTCCTCGAGCAGCAGAGCAGCGCGGTTGGAGCTTGCAGACTCTCCAGGCAGTCGGTTCTCAGCCCTGCCACTTCCTGGCCATGTGGTCTCAGTTCGCATAAATATTTCAATCCTCAGTTTCCTCATCTCCAAAATGCACACAGCCTGCCTCCCGGGCTTCCTAGGAGAGGCCTCACACACTCTCATCACAGTATCAAGTTATTATGCAATTACCAACAGCTGATCATTTGCAACTACAAAAATGACAAGCTCATATAGTTCACCTTAACATCCTTCTTTTGAATATATTTGTATTTATTTTCTCTCTCCCTCCTCACAACAGAAGGCAAGCTGTTGTTTAGTATCTTGTTCCTAAGATCTAAACAGTGACTAGACCTGGTATGCAATCAATAAATATTTGAATGAATGAATGACATGTTTAATGAATGCCTAGAATATAGTATTAAATATGAATGTTGTTATTATATTAGCAATTGGCAAAGCAGGAACAAAAATACTGGAGAATATTGACTCAAGTGAAAATTAATGCCACATTACCAAATATTTTATCCTCTTCAGTAACTTCAGTTTATTTCATCAAACCAATCTTTCTTTTTTTATTTGGTGCTAATTTATTTTATTTTATTCTTCAATTACAGGTTACTTTTAGTATTTTTTTTATAATTTTTTTATTAATTTTTATACATATCTCCCCATTGCCCCCCCTCCCTCCCGGTCATACCCCAACCCCCCCGTGTCTATGATCATTGATTATGATTATATGCATAGATACAAGTCCTTTGATTGATCTCTTATCTACCTCACCTAACTTTAATCTTCCTGCTGTAATTTCACAGTCTGTTTGAAGCTTTACTGCCTCTGTATCTATCCTTTTGTTCATCAGTTTATAATGTTCTTTATTATCCCCCAATGAGTGCGATCATGTGATGCTTCTCCTTCATTGACTGGCTTATTTCGCTAAGCGTAAGGTTCTCCAGTTCCAACCAGGTTGCTGCAAATGGTAAGAATTCCTTCTTTTTAATGGCAGCATAGAATTCCATTGTGTAGATGTACCACGGTTTTCTGATCCACTCATCTGCTGACGGGCATCTAGGCTGTTTCCAAATTGTGGCTATTGTAAATTGTGCTGCTATGAACATAGGGGTACATAAATCCTTTCTGACTGGTGATTGTAATATCTTAGGATAAATTCCTAAGAGTGGGATTACAGGGTCAAATGGGAGATCCATTTTTAGTTTTTTGAGGAAACTCCATACTGTTCTCCACAGTGGCTGCACCAGTCTGCATTCCCACCAACAGTGCACAAGGGTTCCTTTTTCTCCGCATCCTCGCCAACACTTGTCGTTTGTTGATTTGTTGATGATTGCCATTCTGACAGGTGTAAGATGGTATCGCATTGTCGTTTTGATTTGCATCTCTCGGATGATTAATGACTTTGAACATGTTTTCATGTGTCTCTTGGCCTTCCTTCTGTCGTCTTTTGAAAAGGTTCTATTTAGGTCCGTTGCCCATTTTTCTATTGGATCTTTCATCTTCCTTTTATTAAGTTGTATAAGTTGGTTGTAGATTTTGGAGATTAAACCTTTACAGTGATAGCAATTGCAAATATGTTCTCCCATGCATGGATCTTTCTTGTTGTTTTGTTGATGGTTTCTTTTGCTGTGCAAAAGCTTTTTATTTTGATGTAGTCCCATTTGTTTATTTTTTCTTTAGCTTCCATTGCCTTTGGAGCAGTATCAGTGAAGAAGTTCTTTCGGCATATATCTGAGATTGTGCTGCCTGTGGATTCCTCTAGTATTTTTATGGTTTCCCTTCTAATGTTTAAGTCCTGTATCCATTTTGAGTTTATTTTTGTATTTCGTGTAAGATGGTGGTCCAGTTTGAATTTTTTGCATGTATCTGTCCAATTTTCCCAACACCATTTATTAAAGAGGCTATCTTGGTTCCATTGAATGTTCATGCCTCCTTTGTCAAATATTAATTGAGCATAGTGGTTTGGGTGGATATCTGGGTTCTCTATTCTATTCCATTGATCTATATGTCTGTTCTTGTGCCAGTACCAGGCTGTTTTGAGAACAGTTGCTTTGTAGTATAGCTTGAAGTCTGGTATTGAGATCCCACCTACTTTATTCTTTTTTCTCAGAATTGATGTAGCTATCCGTGGTCTTTTTTTGTTCCAGATGAATCTATGAAGAATTCTTTGTAGGTCTGTGAAATATGTCGTTGGTATTTTAATAGGTAGTGCGTTGAATCTGTAGATTGCTTTGGGTAGTATGGACATTTTAATGATGTTGATTCTCCCAATCCATGAGCATGGTATGCTCTTCCATCTGTTAACATCTTCCTCTGTCTCTTTTTTCAGTGTCCGGTAGTTTTCTGCATAAAGGTCTTTTACCTCTTTAGTTAGGTTTATTCCTAGGTATCTTAATTTTTTTGGTGCGATGGTAAATGGGATTGCTTTTTTAGTTTCTCTTTCTATAATTTCACTCTTAGTGTATAGAAATGCCACAGACTTCTTAGCATTAATTTTGTATCCTGCTACATTGCCAAATTCATTAATTAAGTCAATTAGTTTTGGAATGGAGTCCTTTGGGTTTTTTATGTACAATATTGTGTCATCTGCAAATGAGGACAGCTTTACTTCTTCTTTTCCAATTTGGATGCCTTTTACTTCTTCTTCTTGTCTAATTGCAATGGCTAATACTTCCAGTACTATGTCGAACAGGAGAGGTGAGAGTGGGCATCCCTGTCTTGTTCCTGTTCTTAGGGGAAATGGTTTTAGTTTTTGCCCATTGAGTATGATGTTAGCTGTGGGTTTATCATATATGGCTTTTATAATGTTGAGGTATGATCCTTCTATTCCCACTTTGCTGAGAGTTTTTATCAAGAAAGGATGTTGGATTTTGTCAAATGCTTTTTCTGCATCAATTGATATGACTATGTGATTTTATCACTCAATTTGTTTATGTGATGTATCACATTTATTGATTTGCAGATATTGAACCATCCCTGCATTCCTGGGATGAATCCTGCTTGGTCATGGTGTATGTTCTTTCGGATGTACTGCTGGACACGGTTTGCTAGAATTTTGTTGAGGATTTTGGCATCTATGTTCATGAGAGATATTGGCCTATAATTCTCTTTCATTGTGTTGTCTTTATCTGGTTTTGGTATTAGGGTGATGCTGGCTTCATAGAAGGTGTTTGGTAGTATTCCTTCTTCTTGAATGTTTTTGAATAGTCGGAGGAGGATAGGTTTTAATTCTTCCTTGAATGTTTGGTAAAACTCTCCTGTGTAGCCATCTGGACCCGGGCTTTTATTTTCTGGAAGCTTTTTGATGACTGCTTCAATTTCTTCCATAGTTATTGGACTATTGAGATGTTTGGCTTTCTCCTCATTGAGTTTTGGGAGGTTATATTTTTCTAGGAAAATGTCCATTTCTTGCAGGTTGTCCAATTTGTTGAAATAGAGTTGTTCATAGTATTTTTTAACAATCCTTTGTATTTCCACAGGGTCTGTTGTTATTTCTCCTCTTTCATTTCTGATTTTGTTTATTTGGGTCTTCTCTCTTTGCTTCTTGGTGAGCCTGGCTAGGGGTCCATCAATCTTGTTTATCCTTTCAAAGAACCAGCTCTTGGTTTTGTTGATCTTTTGAATTGTTTCTTTGGTCTCCAAGTTGTTTATCTCCGCTCTGATCTTCACTATTTCCTTCCTTCTGAGTACACTGGGCTTTTCTTGTTGCTCACGTTCTAGCTCTTTGAGTTGTAGGTTTAGGTGATTTATTACCATTATTTCCTGTGTTTTGCCGTAGGCTTGTAGGGCTATGAACTTCCCTCTCAAGACTGCTTTCACTGTGTCCCATAAATTTTGTATTGTTGTGTTGTCATTGTCATTTGTTGCCATGATGTTTTTTATTTCTTCCTTGATCTCTCTGGTTACCCAGTCGTTGTTTAAAAGCATGCTGTTTAGTCTCCATGTGTTTGATTTCTTTCTATTGTTTTTATTATAGTTGATTTCCAGTTTTATGCCACTGTGGACTGAGAAAATGCTTGATATGATTTCTATCTTCTTGAATTTGAAGAGACTTTTCTTATGACCCAACATATGATCTATCTTTGAAAATAACCCATGTGCACGGGAGAAGAATGTATATTCTGTGGCTTTGGGGTGAAATGTTCTGAAGATGTCAATTAATTCCATCTGGTCTAGTGAGTCATTTAGGATTGATGTTTCTTTGCTGATTTTTTGTTTAGAGGATTTGTCCAATGGTGACAGTGGGGTATTAAAGTCTCCTACTATGATTGTATTGCTGTCAATCTCTCCCTTAATATCCTCCAAGAGTTTTTTTATGTATTTAGGTGCTCCTATATTGGGTGCATATATGTTTACCAGAGTTATTTCTTCTTGTTGGATTGTTCCCTTTAGTATTATGAAGTGGCCTTCTTTATCTCTTGTTATGTCCTTCACTTTGAGATCTAATTTGTCAGATATAAGTATTGCTACCCCAGCTTTTTTTTCATTTCCATTTGCCTGAAATACCATGTTCCATCCCTTCACCCTCAATCTGTGTGTGTCTCTTTTCCTAAGGTGGATTTCTTGCAGACAGCAGATATATGGATCATGTTTTCTTATCCAATCGGTTACCCTATGTCTTTTGATTGGAGCATTTAATCCGTTTACATTTAAAGTTATTATTGATAAGTACTTATCTGTTGCCATTTTTAGTCCTTATCCCCGAGTTCCTTCTTCCCTTCCTCTTTCTTTTTATTACAGCAGACCTTTTAACATTTCTTGCATTGCTGGTTTGGTGGTAATATATTCCCTTAGTCCTTTTTTGTCTGTGAAGCTTTTGATTTCACCTTTAATTTTGATTGAGAGTCTTGCAGGGTACAGTATTCTTGGATTCAGACCCTTCCTTTGCATGACTTTGTATATTTCATTCCATTCTCTTCTGGCCTGACGAGTTTCTGTTGAGAAGTCAGTAGCTAGTCTTATGGGGGTTCCTTTGTAGGTAACTTTCTGTTTCTCTCTGGCTGCTTTTAAGATTCTTACTTTGTCGTCGGTGTTTGCCAATTTAATTATAATGTGCCTCGGTGTCGGTTTGTTGGGGTTCATTTTGCTTGGGACTCTGTGAGCTTCTTGGATTTGTGTGGGTTTTTTCTTTTCTATATTGGGGAAATTTTCTGTCATTATTTCTTCAAACACGTTCTCTAATCCTTGTTCAGTTTCCACTCTTTCTGGAATCCCAATTATGCGGATGTTATTTTGTTTCATGTTATCCCAAAGTTCCCTTAGACTCTCCTCTTGCTTTTTAACTTTTTTTTGTAGAAGCTGCTGTACTTGGGTATTTTTTCCTACCGTGTCTTCTAGCTCACTGATGTGGTCCTCTGCTTCTTCTAGTCTACTTTTGATGCTTTCTATTGAGTTCTTTATAGCAGTGATGTCATTATTCATTTCTTCTTGTTTATTCTGCACCTCCTCTAGTTTCTTCTGCATTTCTTCTTGTTTATCTTGCACCTCCTCTAGTTTCTTCTGCATTTCTTCTTCATGCTTCTTCACCTCCTCTAGTTTCTTATTCATTACCTCTTGGCTCTTACTCATATTGTCAAATTTGTCTTCCATTCTTTTCAACCACATTATGATAATTTCTCTGAACTCTTTCTCTGGTAGGCTTATGTGTTGGTTCTATTTCGTTTACTTCCTTTTGTGGTGAAACCTGCCTTTCTGTCTTTTGTGGGCTGTTTCTTTTTCTGCCCATGGTCTTTCTTCTCTGGGTGTCTGGTTATGTAGTGCTCTCTCCTACGTTGATTGAAAGGCACAAACTACAACACGACCAGTTACAGCACACAAGGCACTGAGTAGAAATGTATTCAAGATGTTAATAATCACAAATAAGGTGACCACCAATGAAGGACAAATTAGGGGTAAATAGAGAAAGAAGAAGAGGAAAATGAGGAAGAAAGAAAAGAAAGAAGTGCCAAAATCAAATTGGGAGAGTGAGAAAAAAAATAAATAAATGAACAATAAAATAAAATAAGAAAATAAAAAGGAGAAAAAGGAGAAGGAAAGAGGAAGAGAAAAAAGTCAGAGAGAAAAGAAAGTGTATAAGAGAGAAAAGAGGAACAAAATATAGATGTCAGGAGACAACTTCAATAGAACAGTCACTAATCCCAATAAAGGCCAGCAACCAGTACCTAGAGATTGATGCAAATTGCAAATAGCAACTGGTATCGAGGGAGATGAGGGAAAAGAGAGGTAGATTTCAAAGCAAGCAAAAAGCAAAATAAAACAAGTAGAATAAACTAAAACAATCTCTCAAAAAAAAATTTTCAAAAAATCGATGTAATCACTTTTCAGGCATATAGCAAGAAAAGGACATAGAGAAAAAACAACTTTTTGGCTAGTGAAGACAAGAGGGGAGAGGTTTGTGTGGACTTGTAGTAGGGGATTTGAAATTAGATATATAAATGGGGTGAAATTTTAACCAGGTAAAGAGAAAAATAGGGAGAATCTAAAGTTGGAAAAGGGAAAGAGAAACAAGACAGCAAAATGGGGAAAGTTAGGTGGAAAGTGTTTGGCATAAAGGTGGAGTTGAGTTGGAGTAAAATTATGCTAAAGGGAAGATCAAAATAGAATGTAGAACTCTAATCCCGAAATAAAATAAAGAGAAAACAAAATGACACTTTTTTTTCCCAAAAACGGTAAAGTACTAGTAGTAATTAATAATACTAGTTTAAAACAAAAATGTAATAATTATAAAGGTAAAATCAATTGAGGCAGAAAGAAAAAAAATATTCTTTTAATTAAAATATGTGAAAATGAAAAATAAAGAATTAAAAATTAAGAAAAAGAAAAAATAAAAAAGGGGGAAAAAAAGAAGAAAAATAGAATGGTCCTTCACTTCCACTATTATTCTGCTTGGCACTCCTGTTTCCCAGTAGGGGAGGTATTGCAGTTCCCTGTGTTCCCCTCTTGGTGTTTTAATCTCTTTATTCTGTTGTGGTTATGCGAGAGTCAATTTGTGTGTCATCCATTGGGTGGCAGTGTTTCGGAATTGATCTCTGAGACAAAGCACAGGACCTCTCTAGGCTGTACTCAGATCCTGCTACTCTGTGGTTCCCAAAACCAGTTTGTGGGGGTTTTGCAGCCTGGACACTGCAATAACTCCCAGGTTGTCCCTCTGCCCCAGAGAAAAAGAAAAAAAAAAAAAGAGTCGTTTTCCGGAGCTCTCCTCTGTCAACAGCCCAGAGGGTTTGCCTTCACACTCAGGGATCACGCGTTGACCACCTCCTCGGACCTCTCCAGAGGCAGCTTTCCCGCAGCCCGGCTCCCACAGTGTGCGCGTCTCTGCCCTGCGGGGGTAGGAGACCACACTCTGGCCCAGGCGAAATCTGACCCTTCCTCGCGCCTTGTGGATCTCCGAATCCGCCACCTTCGCTTCCGTGCCGCCTGGGAAGCCGCGCTCTAGGTCCTGGCTGCTCTGTGGGTGCCTCCGTCAGCCGCAGCTTTCAGACCTCGCCAGACATCCACCTCCCCCTTAAGTCAGGCGCAATCTGACCTTTCCGTGTGCTCTGTGGATCTCTGGTTCCGCCGCGTGTCTGCGCCGATTGGAGAGCGGAGTTCTGGGTCCCAGGTTCCTGGCTGCTCGATGGGTCCCCAGCCGAAGGCTTCAGACCGCCCCAGACATCCACCTCCCACTGCAAGATGGCTCGGGCTCCGCGTTCACGCTGGTGGCTCCGGCGGACAAAAACCCCGTTGCAGTGGGGCTGCCTGGCCGGGAGAGCCCCCTCCAGCAGTTCCCCGCCTTCCCCTGGAGGACAACTCTACTTTTAGTATTTTTTTTGTATTAGTTTCAAGCATCCAGCAGAGTGGTTAGATAATCCTATACTTGATGAAGTATTTCCCCTAATATTTCCAGTACCCACTAGCACCTTACCTAGTCATTACAGTACTATTGACTATACTTCCTAGACTGTGTTTTACATCCCCATAACTATTTTGCAATTACTGATCTGAACTCAATTCCTTCACCATTTTCACCCCATCACCCAAATGCCCCTCTGGCAACCATCAGTCTGTTCTCCATATCTATGAGTTTTTTTTCTTTTTTTTTTTTTTGTTTGTTCATTTATATTATTCTTCAGACTTCACATAGAAGTCAAATCATGTGGTATTTGTCTTTCTCTGATGTATTTCACTTAGTATAATACCCTCTAGATCCATCCATGCTGCTGCAAATGGGAAGATTTTGTTCTCTTTTGCGGCCAAGTAATATTCCGTTATATACACGTTACCTGTTGGAAGCTGCCCATTGTCTTCCCTAGCAGAGAGGGGTTGACAAGGAACCCGGAAGGCTGGAGACCTTGAGCTCTGAAAGGTCAGAGCTCTGCCCCCACTGTTTAGTTGAGACAAAGGTAGCTGAAACAACTTTCACTTTTTAGTTTTATGTAAATCCTTGCTGATTGGCTATTATTAGAATTGCCTGCCTAAGAGCTATTGGTGTATCCCAAAACCTGAATAAAAGGGATAGCAAGGCCAGAGCAAAGCGGAGTCCTTCCTCTTGAACTGGGCTCCCAAATTTATATTTTCTTGTCTTAGTCTCTTTCATTTGTGTGAGGCTTCCTCTAGAATCAGAACCCTGAACCTGAACCCTGAATCATGCAGGAAGTGAAGGGACACTCACAACTGGCATCTTCGATGTGGGAGCCTGAACCACAAGGGACCTGGTTGAGGAGAGGGAGTGACACTCAAAACTGGCACCCTAGATGGGAACTCTGGAGGGGGATGATATTTCTTTCACCTAGAGCGAAGAAAGGAAGAATTCACCAAAAAGGTGGGGAAGAATTCACCATATAGGTGAGGAAAGTTCACCGCACTCAAAGCCCATGATAAGCTTCAGAAATCTGTAAGTAGGGTGGGAACATCTTTTTCAGCCAGGCTAATGGGGCAGCATTAGGTTATAAAGTAAACTTTATTATAGACTTTTGGTTTGCATGCTTAAGGAATGTGTTTTCTTGTTCAAATTAAAATATTAATTTGTATTTGGAATCTAAAATCTGTAATAAGAAATGAAACACCACAGCTGAAATTGCCTCTGGTGCAGAGAAATTCAAAGGTGACAGGAGAAGGCCGGGCTATCCACTCTCCCACAATGAGATTACTTAGAATTTTGTTTAAAAATTATAGAAGAACTTGCAGGGAAATGCAAAATTTGGTCAAATTGGGTGCTAGTAATTACTTTGGAAAACAAAAAAGGAAAGAAAAAAATTAAGATCTGTCTTAATCTATTAAGCATGAAAAGAAATTCGGCCAGATCTGTTACTGAAATTTTTCCCAAAGCAAGCAGGATGTGGAGGAAGGGAGAGACACATGGCAAGCCAATATGGAAGCCCACTCTCCCAGTATGCTAAGGAATGTGATAATTTACATTTGAAAAGATAAAACCTATTTCGTCATCCAGAAAGGCGGCTTAAAAATTTTATGTTTGTTTAATTATATAAATAATACAATTAAATGTTTAGATATTTTGAAATGAAAAAAATGCTAAAATATTAATCTAAATTTGCCTCATAAAAAAGTCTAGAGGGCAGAATTGAATCTATTAATTGATTATGTCTTGTATTTTTGAAATTTGTTCTTAAAAATATAAAAGTGTTACTTACTAATCAATAACTGCTAAATATTTGCGTTGCCAGCTCTATAAGTTTAACATTCAAATTAAAATGGGAGAAAATGTAATTGTGGTAATTAAATGCCTAAAGTATAAAAATTTATTTTTGAAGAAAATAAAATGTGTTTTCTCTGATAATTAGGAATTTAAAATATGTTGTTTACTGGTCTGATTAAATAAGAGGATTAATTCTGTGATCCCAACTGAAATTTTTAATATAAAGACTAGTTAAAATTTAATTGATATCTTAAAATAATTATAAAAAGTATTATAATCTTTAAATCATACATATATATATATATATATATATATATATATATATGATGGTTTTTTTCCATGTTAAAATTTCAAGGCTTTAACCAAGAGATAATTCTTGGAGAGCTCCAAGAGCCCAGAGTAATTCAAGAAATTTGTACTGTCTTCTTAAAGGAAATACTTTTGAAATTAAACCGATCTAATATACTTGGAACTGCATGGAAAGCTTTATCAAATAAAAATTAATAACTATATTTTACTTATAAATGTTATGAAAGTTTTGGCCTCTAAAAAGGACAAAATGAAGTAACTAAATATTTCTTAAAATACAACAGCAAAATTTTAAGGTGGAGAGTATCCAAGATGGCAGCACAGGTACACACCTACACTGCTGCCTCACACAACAATTTCAAAACTACAACTAAAAGACAGAACGGACATCATCCAGAACCACAGGAAAGCTGGCTGAGTGGAAGTTCTACAGCCAGAGGGAAGGAGAGAGGCTCAAGGAGACCCAGAGGAGCTGCAAAAAGCTGAGGTACAGAGACTTGCGAGTGGAGAGAGCAGGTGCCGGAATACCTGGCTGGTTTTCTCTGGCAGGAGGGAAACGGAGACTCTCAAAGGCATTGAACCCCTTATGACACTAAACCCCAGATCCAGCCAAAACTCATAGGGGGGGAGTTTGGACTGTGAAAAGGGAGAAGTGCACAGAAATTTAGGGGAGTTACAAAAGATCAGAGGTCTGGTGGCGCGCATGGCACTGTGCAGAGGACAGACTGCTGATTGTGCCACTGGCTTTCACGAGTGGGCAGGAGACAGACCCTCCCAACTGTGCCACTTCTGACTCCACTAAGCCCCTGTTTCGGGTGAAACCCTGGGGACCTAGACTCGTGTGGTCCTGGAGTGCAGGGGAGCCGGAAAGGCAGCAGTCTAGAGGCACTGCGGGAACGCGTGCACAAGGACTGCTTCAGCGATTACCCAGTCACGTGAGACTCAGGGGCTGTGGAGAGCAGGGCCGACTGGAAGGCAAGGCGGTCCCTTAAGCCCGGACACTCCACCCATCCCAAACTCAACAGACACTTCTTCGGTTTTGCAAGTCTGGTATCATAAGGCTGAATCCAACACAGAAGTTCTCCTGGCATAGTAAAAATGCCTAGACAAGGGAAGGGATCACAAACAAAAGAAATGGAGGGGAAAAAAACAACTGGATATAGAGTTCAAAACCACGCTTATAAGGTTTTTCAAGAATATGCTAGAAAAGTTGGATAAAGTTAGCGAGAGCGAAGAGGAGATGAAAAAGGACCAACTAGAGACACTGACTGAAATAAAAAATATTATACAGAGTCCTAATAGCAGACTAGAGGAAGGCAAGAATCAAGTAAAAAATTTGAAATATAAAGAATCAGAAAACACTCAACTGGAAAAGCAAGAAGAAAAAAGAATACAAAAATGTGAAGATAATGTAAGGAGCCTCTGAGACAGCTTCAAGCGTACCAACATCAGAATTGTGAGGGTGCCAGAAGAAGAGAGAGAGCAAGATACTGAAAACCTATTTAAAGAAATAATGACTGAAAACTTCCCACATCTGGTAAAAGAAATACACTTACAAGTCCAGGAAGCACACAGAACCCCATATAAAAGGAATCCAAAGAGGACCACACCAAGACACATCATAATTAAAATACCAAGAGCAAAAGACCAAGAGAGAATATTAAAAGCAGCAAGAGAAAAACAGTTCATTACCTACAAGGGAGCACCCATACGACTGTCAGCTGATTTCTCAACAGAAACGATGCAGGCCAGACGGGAGTGGCAAGAAATATTCAAAGTGATGAATAGCAAGAACCTACAACCAAGAATTCTCTATCCAGCAAAGCTATCATTCAGAATTGAAGGGCAGATAACGAGCTTCACAGAGAAGAAAAAGCTAATGGAGTTCATCAACTCCAAACCAGTATTATATGAAATGCTGAAAGGTACTCTTTTAGAAGAAGAAGAAGAAAAAGGTAAAAGCCAAAAAATTATGAACAACAAATACATATCTATCAACAAGTGAATCTAAAAATTAAGGGAATTAAAAATTTGATGAATAGAATAAACTGGTGAATATAATAGAGTCAGGAGCACAGAAAGGGAGTGGAGTGATAATTCTCAGGGGGAAAGGGATGAGGGGTGTACAGGGAGAGACTGGACAAAAATCATACACCTATGGATGAGGTCAATGGGAGGGAGGTAAGGGCAGAGGGAAGGTGGGATCTGGGTGGAGGGGTGCTATGGAGGGGAAAAAAGAGAAACAAATGTAATAATCTGAATAATAAAGATTTAATTTTAAAAAAATTTAAGGTGGAAGTTTAAAATAATGAAAGCATTGAGCTGCCTGCATTTTTAATTAGGCTGGTAATGGGGCAGCATTTGGCACCTTGTGAATCAGAAGTAAACATTTACTAAATTTACTTGCATTGACTTTTTAAATGAAGATAGCTACTTAAATTACTTTATAAATTAGCTTTTTAAAAATATAATCAAGGTCATATAAATTAAGTTATATCAAAAGACCAGAAAAACTAGTGAAATTTACGTTTTTCTTGCTCTTCCCTTGTTTATTGGGAGAATAAACAAACCATTTTTTTCTGTCAAAGAACACCTTAGACAGCTATCATGAGGACTGCCTGACTTGGTAGCTACTATGTTGGCCACATGGTTTGCCGCTCCCCTGGGGCTCACCATCTTGAAACAGCAAAAGCCAATCCCTCCCTTCAAATAAGTCAGTATCTTTGTAAGCAATTTGATTGTCTTCTAAGAAAGTTACTGAAGGCCTCCCATGACCCTCTGTATATGCAAATTAGCCAAAAGGGATATTCTTTAAAAATAAAATTCTAAATTTAATAAAAAGGAGAAATTTAAAATTTTTGAAATCTCTTCCACTAATATTTATAGGATAAATTAAAAATAATTATTAAAATATTAAATCTGACCCATATTAGTGGTCACCGTAACCTAAGAGAGGTTGTTTCATGTGAGATGGCCTGGCAATATCTGCCAGTTTCAAGCAGCAGTCCTGTACATTGCTTGATAAAAGAAAGATTCTTTTTTTTTTTAATATATTTTATTGATTTTTTACAGAGAGGAAGGGAGAGGGATAGAAAGTCAGAAACTCCGATGAGAGAGAGATATCCATCAGCTGCCTCCTGCATGCCTCCTACTGGAGTTGTGCCCGCAAGCAAGGTACATGCCCCCGACTGGAATCGAACCTGGGACCTTTCAGTCCGTAGGCTGACGCTCTATCCACTGAGCCAAACCGGTCTCGGCAAGAAAGATTCTTAAGTGAGACTCTCTGTAGCCTGAAAGTTATTTTGGAAGAAAAAGAGGTTTTCTTCAAATATCTGAAGAACTGTAGTTGAAAGCCAAGTATTTGGCCCCATAAACTGAGGTAAATAATTTGTGTCTTTGTTTCCCTGACAAATTTTATGGTAAGTTGCTTAAAGATTAATTGTAGAAGTCTAATGAATATCATTTATTGTCCATAATCTAAGACAAGTGAAGTAAAAAAATAAACCTTATTTCAGATTAATTTAAATTTGCTAATTGAAATAAGTGAATATTCATAAAAACTTAGTTGTACTGAACAAAAACTATTTCTGAAGTATTAATTGAAATTTTTATTGATAGTTCATCTCATAGTATAATTGTCAAACATGCTATGAATCCAAAGCAGTCATATTTCTGTGCAAAAATTAAAATTAAAAGTTATCAAGACTGCATTTAAAAATTTCCAAAAACCTCCTAATATTTAAATTTAAAAAGGGGGAATAGTGGGAAAATATCCTGTATGAATAATTCCCTGTAAGTAAATTACATCAAGAAATTTTTTACTTTGTAAAATTAATTTTCATTTGTAATACTAACAGACACCCATGAAAAATCACATGGTTTCAAAATAAGCCAAAGGAAAATCATTTGGGCAAAATGAAAAAGGATCCCAAGTCTAACTTATAGAAAAGATTCCTTTATTAACCTTTGGTTAAGAATATGTTTGTATATTTCCAGAAAATAACTCCAAGACCATGTGGATTTCTGCAAGAACAGATCCCAGAGAGGAGCTGACCAGATTGCTCCAACCATGAAGACAAGAGGAGAAACAGTCAAGAGATGAAAGATGGTGAAGACACATTGCCATATTAGCAATTAGCAGCTGTGCATTGTTGCAGGTTGCCCAGCACCAAACCAGAGAAGGTTGGACCTGCATTGTCACCATTCGCCCACCATCCAGAATTAGCATATCATTGCTGACATGTACACACAAGGAATTGTTGGACATTGAAATTGGGACTCAAAATACTGTAGGCCTGGAAAGAAACCTATTACAGACTGATTGATTTGCCTCTCAGCTTAACCACAATTGCTTATCTCATTTTGTTCTCATATGTTTATTTCTAGTCCACAGATGCGGAATGAAGGTCTTAAGAGGAGAGAATCCAAGATGGCAGCATAGGTAAACACCTACACTGCTGCCTCGCACAACAATTTCAAAACTACAACTAAAAGACAGAACGGACATCATCCAGAACCACAAGAAAGCTGGCTGAGTGGAAGTTCTACAACTAGAAGGAAAGAGAGGGGCTCACAGAGACTCAGAAGAGCTGCAAAAAGCTGAGGTACTGAGACACGAGCGTGGAGAGAGCTGGTGCCAGAGTACCTGGCTGGCTTTCTCTGGCGGGAGGGAGATGGAGACTCTCAATGGCATTGAACCCCTTATCCTACGACACTAAACCCCAGATTCAGCCGAAACTCATATGGAAGGAGTTTGGACTGTGAAAAGGGAGAAGTGCACGGAAATTTAGGGGAGTCGCAAAAGATCAGAAGTCTGGTGACGCGCACGGCACTGTGAGAAGAGGACTGCTGATTGTGCCACTGGCTTTCACGAGTGGGCGGGAGACAGACCCTCCCAACTGCGGAACTTCTAACTCCACTAAACCCCAGTTTCGGGCGAAACCCTGGGGACCCAGACTCATATGGTCTCGGAGTGCACAGGAGCAGTAGGGGCAGCAGTCTAGAGGCACTGCCAGAAAGCATGTGTGCGCACAGGGACCACTCCAGCGATTACCCAGTCACGTGAGACTCAGGGGCCGTGGAGATCGGGGCCAACTGGAAGTCAAGGCCGTCCCTTAAGCCCTGAGACTCCACCCAGTTTTGCAATTCTGGTATCATAAGGCTGAATCCAACACAGAAGTTCTCCCGGCATAGTGAAAATGCCGAGACGAGGAAAGGGATCACAAACAAAAGAAATGGAGGAAAACAAACGACTGGATATAGAGTTCAAAACCACACTTATAAGGTTTTTCAAGAACATTCTAGAAAAGTTAGATAAAGTTAGCGAGACCCAAGAGGAGATGAAAAAGAACCAACTAGAGATGGAAAAGAACCAACTAGAAATTAAACATACACTGACTGAAATAAAAATATTATACAGAGACCTAATAGCAGACTAGGGGAAGGCAAGAATCAAGTCAAAAATTTGAACTTGATACCTCAAGATACGAGTGCCCTAACATACGAGATTTTTGAGATACGAGCCATCCAGCGAGCGATTTTTGCTTTGAAATACGAGCAACATTTGAGATAGGAGTAATCTCGAGGATTGGCTGGCTGCACACGACCCACCAGTTTACTGGGACTCGAGCGTCTCATAGTTTCCCACGCCTCAAGGTTACGGAATGAATTAAACTCATATCTCGAGGTACCACTGTATAAAGAAGCAGAAAACACTCAACTGGAAAAGCAAGATGAGAAAAGAATCCAAAAATGTAAAGATAATGTAAGGAGCCGCTGGGATAGCTTCAAGTGTACCAACATTAGAATTATGGGGGTGCCAGAAGAAGTGAGAGAGCAAGATACTAAAAACCTACTTAAAGAAATAATGACTGAAAACTTCCCACATCTGGTAAAAGAAATAGACTTACAAGTCCAGGAAGCACACAGAACCCCATATAAAAGGAACCCAAAGAGGACTATACCAAGACACATCATAATTAAAATACCAAGAGCAAAAGACAAAGAGAGAATATTAAAAGCAGCAAGAGAAAAACAGTTCATTACCTACATGGGAGCACCCTTACAATTGTCAGCTGATTTCTCAACAGAAATGATGCAGGCCAGACGGGAGTGGCAAGAAATATTCAACATGATGAATAGCAAGAACCTACAACCAAGAATACTCTATCTAGCAAAGCTATCATTCACAATTAAAGGGCAGATAAAGAGCTCTGGAGGGGAAAAAAGAGAAACAAATGTAATAATCTGAATAATAAAGATTTAATTTTAAAAAAAGTCTTAAGAGAACCTTTCAGGCGGCATTCACCATGCAAGATTTACTAAAGAAAAGAAACAAGGGAGATGTTGAAAGCTGCCCATTGTCTTCACTAGCAGAGAGGGGTTGACAAGAACCTGGAAGGCTGGAGACCTTGAGCTATGAAAGGTCAGAGCTCTGCACCCACTGTTTAGTTGAAACAATGGTAGCTGAAGCAACTTGCACTTTTTAGTTTTATGTAAGTCCTTGCTGATTGACTATTATAGCCTGCCTAAAAGCTATGGGGCTATATACCCTAAAACCTGAATAAAAGGGATAGCAAGGCCAGAGCAAAGCAGAGTCCTTCCTCTTGAGCTGGGCTCCCGCCTTGCCCCCAACCCCCAAATTTATATTTTCTTGTCTAGTCTCTTTCTTTTGTGTGCAGCCTACTCCAGAACCTGAACCCTGAACCTGAATCCTGAACCACGCAGGATATGGTGGGGACACTCACAGTAACCAAACCAATTTTCTTTTCAGTTAGAAAAAAACACCCTGGATCAAATTGATTGACATTGTAACAATGTTGGGCAATGATTACCATTATCCTATACAAATATTTGGGAAAAGTAAACTGCACAATTCAATTCATGATAATAACCCTACGCAGATTTGCTGAATGCCTACTGTGTGCCAGATGGTGCCCCAGCATTTGGCAGGTCTCATTCTCAAAACTCTCAACAGGCTTCAAATGGGGGTTCCATCTCTTTGGTGGGTGAGGACCCCACCTCAGGGAAGGCATGAGTGAGTGGGATGTGTGGTAAGAGGAGGTATTGGGCTGGCACTCAGGACCCCTCCACTAGCCTGTTATGTTAGAAGCCCCACCCCGTATACATAAGCTCTGCTATGAGGGGTCAGGAGTCTGCTAGACAAAGTCTGGACTAGGACAGCTGGCAGGGGCCTCAACTGAAAACTCCCAGGCAGCTACACTGGCCGCGTGCCCAAGGCTTGGTGCTGCGTGCCTTTAGCCCTCTGTCATCTCACAGCCCCAAGCCTACTCTGAGCTGCATGAGTGGTGCCTGTAAAACTGGTCGCACTGCCTCCAGGGCTGGCCTTCACGTCTGTGAAGCAGACTTCTCCAGCATCCTCAGTCTGCTCAGGGCACCCCAAACTGTGGGGCTCCCTCACTGAATTTAACTTAGTGGGAGGTGGTCCATGGGCAGACATGCCAGCATCCGCACCCTCCACAGGAGAACTCTGAGGGACTGAGCCCCCCAGGGTGGGAGTCCTGCTGGGGAGCCGCTTCCCCCTCCCTGTCCCGCCCTGTGCCTGATACAGTGTGAGCACCAGTGAGGCCCTGGGGAAGCAGATTGCATGCCCCAAACCCTGCCGGGGTCCTGAAAGCGCCGCTGGGGCCAGACCTCGGGTGGTGCAGCCTTTGCCTGTGTACCTCGCCATGTCAGGCTGGGGCACGACCCTTGGCCAGCATCAGAAATATTGCACGAGAGGCAGAGCCCGTGTGGGGACAACTAAGGGATTTTGAGGAGTGTCTGCCCACATTCCAGATGCCCCTGAGTACCAAGTGAAGGTCACTGCCTCAGTCTTATGTTTCCTTCTGTCTTCCAAGTGGCTGGCGAGGCATCTGCCCTGGGCTTAAATATTCCTTCTCACAGGAAGTGCTCCCATGTTTGCCCGCCCCAGGGACCTATTCCGAGTTTCTGTGGTACTTTTCACCAACACTGAACTGGCTCTGGGCCTCTCTCCAGGGGCATGGCCCCTGGGTACTTGTAACTCATGCACCCCTCTGTCTGGCACATTCTTGCCCGCAAACACCGATGGAGGAGATACAGAACTATTCTGGTTGGTGTTAAAACCCAAGTAACAATGTACCCACGAAGCTGAAGGACCTAGCCTGCTTTATCCAAAGCTCGGACTGTGTGCAGGTAGGCAAGCTGGTGTTTTCAAAAGGAATTCTAATCTGAGAAAACACAGCCCCCTCCCGGCCAGGCCTGCAAGGCTGCAGAGGCTCAGACTGCCATTGTGCCCAGAAAGGGTGAATTCAGAAGAAGCCCTCGGCCTAAACTCTCGGGTTAGCCACCCTGCCCTGCCCGAGGCCCGGCTGGTGGGCAGACTGCTCACTCCTTCCGATTCTGAGTCAGCAGCCTCAGGGAAGGGTTTTACAGATTTGCTCTTTTTCTGGCAGTTGAACTCAAGTCGGCATTAGGAGTGTTTGTAGTGAGAAAGGAATTCTAGGACGTCAGGTGCAGCCGTGGAAAGAGGGAGCTGCCACATGCCACCGCAGAAGTGACTGTTTTCCCACGTGGGCCCTTCCGCAGCCCTCCTCTGGGCTTGCAAAGTGAGGAAGCCACAGAACCAAGTCCTGCACCTGAGTTCCTGTTCTCCCAGAAGAAACAATGAGCCCACACCTGAACATTAGATGCCCACCCCCGCCAGGCAGGTGGTGTTCCCGGACCCTGGGGTTCTCCCCGGAGCCAGCGCCTTACCTGCCCTCCGGCCGTCTCTCCGCCTCCACTCCGCAGGCCCGGCTGGCTGCCCAGGGGTTGGGAGCCTCTGTAAACAAGACAGACATCTCGTCAGAGCGTGGCCTTTCCCACGCAGCACCGTGCGCACTGCCGCAGTCCCCCGCGAGCTGGTGATGACAGGGCATGTGACACGGGCATGCTGGGCAGATGGTGGAGCGGGCGGGAGCCGGAGGGGGTGGGGGGCACAGGAGGTCCAGCCGGGCCCTCTGTCCCGGGAGGCCTCCCGGCGCGAGGGATGGTCGCGGGGAGGGGGTCCGGGGCGCATTGGAGCTGGAGATGAGCAGCGAACGTCTTTACCTTGGGTCTTTCCCGAGCATGTACAGATGGAGGCCAGAAGAGGCTGGCGCAGCGTGGCCAAGCTTCTAGGTCGCTGGGAGAGCACGGGCAGCCGGGAAGCCGCTGCGGCTGCTGGCGGCCTCCTCGGGGCTGAAAGGATCTGTCTGTGCACAGGAAGCCGGAGGCCTCCCTGCCCGGTCTTCAGCCTCTGCTCCTTTTTCTTCACACTCCCGAGGGCGTGCCTGTAGCTTTCCGGGCTTTCCACTGCCCGGCAGTGTCAGACCAACACCACGTGGTTACACACCCACCTTCTAACCGTCCCCTGGGAGCAACACCAGCCAGAACTCCCCCGCCGCTGGCGGGTCCTGTTCCCCACACACTCCGCCTTGTGCTGAGTCCTGAGAGGCGTGGACCGCCGCTCTGAACGGCAACACACAGGCGACACCTGGACTGCCTCCAGAGGCCCCGTGAATACGCTGAAGGAGAAAAGGCAAATACCTTCCCAAAAGAAAGATGTTTACCTTGCACAGGTTTTGATTTTAGTTTTCAAACTAAAAGGATGTTATGCATGTTCCTGGAGACTTTTCCAAACACTGGCTCCTGCAGCAGAATCCTTGGATGTAGGCCAAAGGGTCCTGCTGGGGAGTGGGGAAGGCAGTGCTGGGGAAGGTCCAGGCCCAGCCAGGGTCTTCAGGGCCCATTGAAACTAGGACAACTTTTAAAATAAGAAAAACAAAAGTACCTAAACTAGAGTCAATTGTTCACTCTCTACAATTTGGAAAAAGTGGGTTTATGTTGGGACCCAGGCAGCTAGCTGGGCTCACCCTGACAGTGTAGCCAAGCCACACACACATGGCAAGTCCACATTCCACAAAGCCCTGCGTGGAAAGCAGGCATGGCCATCATCTGGCTGCCTGAGCAGTGCAGAAGCCAGCGGGAGCCTTGCAGATCCAGAAATACAAGCCAGCGGTTTGCACTGACTGTTGGAGAAAGGCCACGTCGCTGAATGCTCTGGACTTAATCGTGTATATACCTATAGCCTTCCGTGTCCTAAAAGTGGCTTAAGATGACTTCCAATAATAGGTAAAATGTAACACGATAAATAAAATTAAAATGTGCAGATGGGGAAATCAAGGAAAGGACAAAGAAAGTAAGGCTGTGCCAGAAACCAAGGGTACATTGAGGGCTTTGTATCACTGCAGAGGGCAGCCCAACAGGTCAAATAGCATGATCTCCCCTGAGTCCTCTTCTTGGAAATACTGTTCAATTCATTCCCCAATTGGAGTTGAGAGTAATCACATGGCAGGACTTCTCACATAGATGCGTGGTGTGATCATCTGATGGTCAGGCTCCGGCCAGAACAGGCCAGACACTGGAGCAGTGGTTTTCCAGTGCTGTTGGCCATATAGTATCCTGGTGAAATCCCTAGCCTAATTCAGATGAAAGCAGAAGTGTCTGACTGTTCCCCCACTGGGGAGCTGTTTCCTCTCTTCTTGGGGCCACCACCCTCAACAATGCCAACTGAGACGCTCCCTCCACCCCGCTCAGGGACTGCACAGCACGGTGTGAAATCCATGCAGGAGGATGGCAGTTTTTTTTTTTTTTTAATTGATTTCAGAGAGCAAGTGCGAGGGTGAGGGAGAAATAGAAACATCCATGATGAGTGAGAATCATGGATCCACTGTCTCCTGCAAGTCCCCACTGGGGATCAAACCCACAACCCAGGCATGTGCCCTTGACTGGAATCGAACCTGGGACCTTTCAGTTTGTAGGCCAATGCTCTATCCACTGAGCCAAACCGGCTAGAGCAGTGGTTCCCAACCTTTCTAATGCCGCGACACTTTAATACAGTTCCTCATGTTGTGGTGACCCCCAACCATAAAATTATTTTTGTTGCTACTTCATAACTGTAATTTTGCAACTGTTATAAATTGTATCTGTGTTTTCCAATGGTCTTAGGCGACCCCTGTGAAAGTGTTGTTCGACCCCCAAAGGGGTCGCGACCCACAGGTTAAGAACTGCTGGGCTAGAGTGAGAATAGCGATTTCTAAGGGGTTTTCACAGACTATGAAGTAGTGCTAGTGGTGAGGAGAGGGGAGAGCAGTTTCCATCAGCCAGAGGAGCAAGTTTGAGAAGCACTAGAATAGCCAAGATTCACGGATCTTGGCAGTGGGATTTATGATAGCTTGCAATAGAGCAATGTCATTGCAACTCTACAGGGTGTGGAAAAGTACTCTATGCGACATTCCAAAGCCATACTGGACAGGGACACATTAATTGGTAAGGCCATACTGGATTTCACAACCAAGGGTAGCTTGGGAAGCTATTTCCTTCTTCAGAAACTATTTCTTCTTCAGGAGTGCATCTCTGTCCCCTGAGCAGACTTTCACAAATACATCTCTCAGTTCCTCTCTGACCCCACCAACAGGCTGATCCAGAAAGCAGCAGCTGCTGAGGCTACCATCTATATGACCCCAGTTGCTATCATGCTCACAAACACTCCCTTCTTTGAACACTGGGGTCTTGCACCAACTGTGCTGAATAAAAGCTCAGGCAATGAGA
The DNA here is from genome assembly GCA_011751065.1 of Lasiurus cinereus. Classification (NCBI taxonomy): domain Eukaryota; kingdom Metazoa; phylum Chordata; class Mammalia; order Chiroptera; family Vespertilionidae; genus Lasiurus; species Lasiurus cinereus. Next base: position 50,094 of record JAAGEH010000025.1, read on the forward strand.
CAGAGCAAACACTTGAACAAGGCTGCCTCTTTGCCGGGCCTTGCCCTGTGTGCATCAGGCATAGAAACTCCTGTTTCTCACAACAGCCATTGGGTTAGAAACTGGTAGAGCTGGACTCCACATATAGGTTGACTCCTCACAGCAGGCACCATTAGTGTGAACAAGTCATCAAGTTCCTCTACCCAAAGTGTTAGTGTGTAAGGCATTTAATAACCACAGTCAAGACTAAGCATACAACAATGGCAGCTCCAAGGTAGTTTTTAAAATTATCTACTTGTGAGTGGTGCTGTTGCAAAGCACTGCAGTCAATCTGAACTCAGAGCATAAAACTATACTGAACTGACAAAAGGACATTGGGTTAGCTGTCAGAACCTTCAAAATACACATATGGAACAGATAAATAGAGATTGGTTATCCTATCTAATAAAAGAGTAATATGCAGCTTGACCATCACTCCAACACACAAGATGGCTGCCCCCATATGGTCAAAGATCCTGCCCCCATGTGGACACAAGATGGCCAGCAGGGGAGGGCAGTTTGAAGGGGCCAGGGCTGCAAGGGAGGGCAGTTAGGGGAGACCAGATCGGCAGAGGAGGGAAGTTGGCCTGCAGGAAAGGGCAGTTAGGGGCAAAAGGCTGTCAGGGGAGCAGTTAAGCATCAATCAGGCTGGCAGGGGAGTGGTTAGAGGGTGATCAGGCAGAAAGAAGTGGTTAGGGGCAATCAGGAAGGCAGGCAGACAAGCAGTTGGGAGCCAGCAGTCCTAGATTGTGAGAGGGATGGGATCAGGCCTAAACAGGCAGTCAGACATTCCTCGAGGGTTCCCAGATTGGAGAGGGTGCAGGGTGGGCTGAGGGACACACACACCCCCATGCACGAATTTCATGCACTGGACCTCTAGTTTGTTTATAAAAATACTAGAGGCTCGGTGCACAAAATCACAAAATTCATGCACTTGGGGGAGAGGGGTCCCTCAACCCAGCCTGTGCCCTCTCATAGTCTGGGAACCCTCAGGGGATGTCCAACTGATGACTTAGGCCTGCTCCTTTGTGCTGCTGCAGGGGCAGGAGAGGCTCCCACCACTGCCGCTGTGCTCACCAGCTGTAAGCCTGGCTCAGAGCTTTTGGCTGAGCAGCGCTCCCACTGTGGGAACACACCAACCACCAGGGGCAGCTCCTGCTTTGAACATATGCCCCCTGGTGGTCAGTGCACATCATAGCAACCTGTTGTTCCACTGTTTGGTCAATTTGCATATTAGCCTTTTATTATATAGGATTTTTTTATGAAAGGTATGGCTAAAAATTTTGGAAACAGGTTGTCCTAGAATCTATACAATATAATTTAATTACAATATTATATTTTCCTACAACCTTTCAAGAATGTCTTTATTATATAGGGTAAACCATGGTGATGGAGTTTAATCCTAGACATGTTTAACAGTCTGTTACCACAGAGGCCTTAAAAGTTCCACCATGTACCACATCTAGAAAATATTGCTGGGTATTCTTCTCCTGTATGCAAAGGCTTCTTTCTGACATTGATCTGTCATATTATTTCCTATGAATGGTATCCAGCTATTAACTAAGGTCATGTGATAAAAATGAGGTAAGAGCCCTGGCAAGTTTCGCTAAGTGGTTAGAGTGTCATCTTGTGGCCCAAAGAGTTTGCAGTGAAGGGCACATGCCTCCATTGCAGGCTCAGCCCCCACACCCAGTTAGGGTGTGAACAGGAGGCAACCAATCAATGTGTCTCTCTCATATCGATTGTTTCTCTCTCTCCCACCCCCACTTTCCTCCCCTCCACTCTCTAAAACAATCAATGGGAAAAAATATCCTTTAGTTACAACTAAAAAGAAAAAAGATACTCTTCACAAAGTCTAAGAAACACAAAGCAATTCTTGTACAACCAGAATTCAACACCAACTTTCATGTGTTCAAAAACGGCACTCTACTCAGTCCATTACGCAACTGTATCTCTGTTAAAGTCTAAACAAAATGGGACTAGAGGTCTGTCCCATGGCTTTCTTCTACAATACTATTTTCACTTTGATCCATTTGGGTTGTACTTCAAAGAGTGCTAAAACCCTCATCCAGGAGAGCACTGGAATTTTTCACCTGAACCCACCCAAGGAGCAGGCTGTGGCTGTGCCCCTCATAGGCTCCTCAGCCATTTGCGTATGCATCTTTCCCCCCAAAACTGGAAGGTACATTAAAACAGGACAACCCACACTGGCCACCACACTGCACATACAGAGTCAGCAGTAAATGCTAAATGAATGTATCAGGAAATTTTAAATGACATGAGTCATCTCAGAAGTACTAGTATCTATAAAGGGGATTCATTGAAAATTCTCTTTCAAAATAACTGCCACCACACAGGAGAAGGTGAACAGTGTCATGGGTTCCAGTATGACCCCAGGCATTTGGCCAAGTGCTTTGCTGAACAGCACATGCCTTGTCATGGGTAGAATGATTGACTAAGTAAACACTCAAACTTTTCTTTTAAATGCTGTCACTTCAAAATACCACTCTTTGGCCTTGGCAATTTCCATAAACTATTTTCTACAAACAGGTGGAGATGGAATCTTCTTACAGTGTAAGTTATGAATGTTGGTGTGTTCCCCCTATGTACGTGTGTCCTGAGTAACTTTAGAGAAAAGACAAATCATTTGATCATGAATTTCCTCATTGAGGAAGAAGAGGTATCTTGTGGTGCTTAAAACACAGAATTGAGATGTCCACATTTAGCAGATAATTACTACAAATAATTGCTTTCTGAATCTCAACCCTTAGACTTTGCTAACCCAGAGAAATACACACAGTGATTTAAATGGAATAAATGAGTCATTTTCTGAGATCACAATTTAGATTAAATAATTTCACAACTGCTAAAACAATCCAAACAGCTTTTTAACAGCCTCATTCCTAGCTTTCTGGTTCTCCTGTTCAAGATTACTTGAATTGGCATTTTTCTAAATGTATAAACTGTATTAGGCTCCAGATTTTATAAAAAACAAACAAACAAAAACAACAATGCTTAAATACAGATCTGGCCCTCAGGAAGTTTACAATCTAGTTGATGATTGAGGATAGTATATAAACCTATCCAAAGTCACTGACACCTTGGAAGAACTGCTCTTTAAATTACTACTCCCATTAATATTACTACTTCTAATTTGGTGCATTTTGTTTTCGGTGTATACTGTTGGAAATTCTCCTCTGATATCCTGATTTTCTTTTTAAAAAGAACACAGTTCAGCAAATAAAATATCAATCTGGTTTTAGAGTTTTATTTATTAAAGAAACAAATATAAACACTATTTGTCTGCAGCTTAATTATAAAAAGCGCTTGGAAGTGGGGCATGACTTTCAGAGAGCCAGATTAAGAGACACATGCCACAAATATGGATAAATATGTAGAAGTCTTGAAACACAGGGGTCCTGACTCCTCCTTGTCACCAGCACTCAAGAGGCAACATTTCCCTTTGGACATTTCTAGGCTGCTACCCTCTGAAAACATTCCTTTCCTAAGTAAAATCACAGGGGTTCGTTTTCAAAAGGGCTTACCTGGTAATTTGTGTTCTTGTACTGAAGTCAAGAGACCTCATTGAGCGTAGAACTTCAATGCACCCCAAGTACTGCAAGGGGAAAAAATGTAAATCATGAGCCCTGGGAGCTGAGATGAAGAGACACCCCCTAATAACATCAAGGGTATTTCTGGGAGCCACATACATTTCTTAATCACATTGAACTTTATATTCATGGTGATACTCCATCCTATTTCTATAATTGTAACAACTCATAAGAAAATATCCTGAGTGCTTAGATTGGTACTACACTCAACTTTTCTGAAACCTGTAATATTTTCACTTTCTAGTATTTGGAAATACATTTTTTAAACTCTTGTTCAGGTGCAACTTATATGCCATAAAATGTGGAAATCTTAAACAGATAATTCACTGATTGTTTAAACACACATCTGTCCTATAATCACCACCCAGATGCCAACATCTCAATATCATATTTCTAGTCCTTTATAAGGCTTGTAGAAGTTTGTAATTTCTAAAGAAAGAACAAAAAAACTAAAATACTATCATTTTTTGCCAATATTAAATTTCATTATTTAAAAAATGTATTTTGGATTCTATGAATAGACTAGATTATCTTCAAAGATGCTTTATTTTGGTTTACCAGAAAGCTCTTTTCTGCATTATTAGACATAAATTTTCAGAAGGTCAATTTTCACATCTACATTTCTAGTTAATATTTTCATGTTTCACACATGAAAATGTGTGTGTGTGCATGCACATGCACACACATTCGTGTGCGTATGAATAATGAACACAACTAAGGCTATAGGTAAACACCTAAAATGATAGAGATATAATATTTAGGTTACAGAGTTCATGGAGAGTTTGAAGGTACAGATGTTTTGTATCAATACTTTTAAATTTAGAATTATCAGGAAGAGAATTCATGGTATAATACAGAAAAGGCCACATTTGAATTATTCAGAAAACCTGAATTTGAGCTTGGGTCTGTTATATTTTACTATGTACCGTTAAGCAAAAATTCTCTACACCTAAATCTCTCTGCCCATAAAATGTAGTTTTTACTACAACCATTGAATAGGCACATGAAACTTCCACCATCATATCACATCACAGTTATTTATAGACCATCACCACCATCACAGTTATGCAGATAACATGACCAACATTGCAGAGGTATCTGAATTAGATGACCGCCAGCACTGCAGAGTTGTGTGATAACAGTGACCAACATCACAAATTCATGAACACCAGGACCACTGTCGCAGGTCTAGTGACTACCACTACCACCAAAGTCACAGACATGTAAATACCACTTCCACATGCAGAATTACATGAATTCCATGAACAACATGGCAGAGTTATATAAGTAGTGTGATGCTATCACAAGTCATGTGAAAACTATGAGCAATAGTGTAGGTTACATGAACACCACAGATGTTGTTGCAGAGTTACGTGGATACAACTATCACTAAAATACACGAAGGTCATGATCTATTTCGCAGTTATGAGATTGTCACACCCAACACTGTCACAGCACCCCAGAGTTTTGTGAATACCACCACCAGCACTGTTACAAAGTGAAGTAATTAATGACCAAAGGAGCATAGTTGTGTCATAGCTACATCACTACCTCTCAAAGACATGCAAATACTATCACCACCACCTTTGGAGAATTATGCAAATTTTGGGCCCACATTTGCAAACTTAGGGGAATACTCCATTATCACCATTGTGTTTGAATGTGACAACAACCACTTCAGATTATCGGAATACTGTAACCACCATGAAAGAGCTATTGAAAACTATGACCCAGGTTGCAGAATTATTGAATACCACCACCAGAGTAATGTGAATGCCGTGAACAATATCACACTTATGGAATTACTACTAGCAATAGTGATATTTGAGTACCATGATGACCAACACCACAGTTATATTAATACCACCATGTTCATCACAAAATTATCTGAATGCTACCTATAGCTTCATACTTTTGTGACTAGTATGACCAAAATTGCAGAGCTATGTTACACCAAATACCAAGATCACAGAGTTCTGTGAAAACCGCAATGATCTTAACAGTTACATGAATAACACTAATAGTATTGTCTTGTTTTATGTGTCCCAGCACCACCATTGCAGAATCATGTAAAGATTAGCACCACGACCATCACAGAATTATGTGAATGCCACCACACCCACCATCTCAGAGACATCTGAATACACCACCTATACCATATCACATGTATGAGAGTATGATCAGTGCATATTGAAGAAGCACATGAATAGCACTAACAACATTACAGTTTTGTCACCAAAACCAATAATCTCACAATTGTAAACACCACGCTCACCTTGCACAGCTATGTGGAGACCACACCAGTACTGCTGAGTTATGTGAATACACTACCACCATCAGTGAGTTATGTGAAGATCGTGACAAACTGCAGAATTATATAGGATTAGTACACCTAACAACATCAATTATGTGAAGACCAGCACAACAGTTGTGTGGAACTAGTTGAATACCACAACCGTCCTGGCAGATCTAAGAGAATACCACCACCAATGTCACAAAGCTACGTTAGCACAATGATTGCCACCATAGTCATGCAAATACTTCCACCTTCATTGCAGAGTTTTGTTAATAGCATAACCCCCAACAAGGCAGACTTATGTGACTATCCTGACCAAAGTAACAGATTTAGGTGAACACCACCACCACCATATTGCAGTGACATGTTAACACCAATGTCATCACCATCATAGAACTGTGTAAATGCAAGCATACCTCATTTTTTGTGCTATGTTTTTTTTTATTTATTTTATTGATTTTTTACAAAGAGGAAGGGAGAGGGATAGAGAGTTAGAAACATCGATGAGAGAGAAACATCAATCAGCTGCCTCCTGCACACCTCCTACTGGGGATGTGTCTGCAACCAAAGTACGTGCCCTTGACTGGAATCGAACCTGGGACCTTTCAGTCCACAGGCTGACGCTCTATCCACTGAGCCAAACCGGTTTTGGCTTGTGCTAGCTTTAATTATGTTTTCATCAACACTGAGTCAAGACCCTCCGCCAGCAAAAAGATTAAAATCTGCTAAAGTTTTGGATGATGGCTAGCATTTTTAGCAACAAAGTTTCTTTTAATTAAGGTATATATCTTGTACTTTTAGACATAATGCCATTGCACACTTAATAGACTACAGTATAGTATAAACATAACTTTTATATATAATGGGAAATAAAAAAAATTCATGTGAGTCACTTTACTGTAGTATTTGCTTGATTGTGGTGGTGTGAAACCGAACTTGTCATATCTCTGAAGACTGCTGGTACCATGACCAAGTCACAGCATTATCTGACTTGACCAGCACCACCAATGTTATACAATTATGCCAACACCATGACAAACTAATGTCGCAGGGTTATAGGAATACCATGATAAATTTCATAGCATCTATAAACACAACCTCCAATATTGCATGTCATATGAATACACTACATATATCACACAGTTATTTGAATACCAACTCTACCACCATCATGGTGGTATGTGAATGTCATGACCAAACTCACAGAATCATGGGAATAACACCAAAAACAATGTCTTGAAGGTAAGTGAATGCAACTACCTCAGCTGCAGATGATTTGTATGCTTATATGCTTACAATACCTATATGACAGGGCTATGAGACATCATGACTATTTTGCATTATGAGATTGCCACATCCAACACTGTCACAACAACCAGAGTTATGTGAATACCACAACTAACAATATTACAAAGTGAATTAATGACCAAAGTAGCATAGTTGTGTCACAACTACATCACTAGCTGTAAGTGGATAGTCAAAGACCTGGTTATGAAAACACTCCCAGCAGAATGACCGCTGAGTTATATAACTATTACAACCAACACCACGTGGTTATGCAAATACTACAACCAATATCTTAGCACTGTTTCAATACCATCACCACTACACTATCACAGTGATGTGAAGACCATCACCACCACACCATCACAGGATATGAAGACCATCACCACCACACCATCGCAGTGATGTGAAGACCATCACTACCATGAAAGGGTTATCTGAAGGCCACCTGCACCCATTTCATAGAATAACAAATACCATCCAACACTGCAGAGTTGGATGAACCTTACCACCTCAATCATTGCAGTCATGTGAATGCCATCATCACCCACTCTGCAGAATTATTTGGCTAGCACAGCCAACTTTGTCAATACCATCATCACCTCACTAACAAATATTACCCATTGCAGTTATCTGGTTATGACCATACCCAAAGTCACAGATGATTGTGAGTCCCACCCCAGACAACATAACAGAATTATCTGATATGTGATCACCATCACCAACACCACAATGCTGGGTGAATCCCATGACTAATGTTGCCAGAGCTCTGTGTAGACTCACTTTTCTGAGCTATATAATTATCACCACCACTACTGTCACAGTCAAGCCTATACCTCCACTGCTGTAACTGAGTTGTGGGGATACAACCGCCATGGCTGTCACAGAGTTATATGAAGACCATGACCAACTTCAAGGAGGTACACCAAGGGTGTGGTTAAATTTCCCTCCCAAGGGTCTGCAGCAACTTGTACTCTCACCACCAATATCTAAATATGTGTATTTCTCGATCCATCATAACACTGTACAGCATCAATATTCTGAATCCTTGGCTGTCAGAGGAAAAAGTATTTATCTTTTTGTTTTAATTGGCACTTAACTGATATCTAATAAAGTTATGTAAATTTTCTCACTTGTGTACTGCCATTTGCACTTCCTTTTCTGTTAAGTGATTGTTCATATTTTTTACCTAGTTTTCTATTAGATTATTCATCTCTTTCTTATAGATTAATAGCATGTTAACCTTCCATAAATTAGTTCTCTTTTATAGTTCTACATTTCCCCTAACACAGATTGTTCCACAGTAATTCTGTAGTAATTACTGCGACCAAATGTCTACTACTTTCTGTATGGCTTTGGCATGCTTAAGAAGGTCTTCCTATCCCCGAATTATTACAATATTTTTTATTTTAACAATATTTAATATTTTTCATTTCACTTTTTAGTTTGTTTGGAGTTTGTCTATAGAATATGGCATAAGTTAGCTTGTCAGTCTCCAAATTGTAAGGTTGCAAAAATCAGGATTGGGCTGGGAAAGAGTTAACACAGCTCGGCTTAAAATTATATCCCCCAGTTACATCCTATTATTGCAGTCTCAGGGTTGAGAACAGGGTGGAAACTCTCAGGATGCTGTAACCCAGGTGCAAGTTGATAATCTTGTGTAGCGAGACAGCCTGTAGCCAAATTGCAGAAGGAGACATGGCCCAGATGTCTCAAGAGATTAACCCAGAGATAACCGCCAGCCGCATCATGTTATCGTAATCCCATGGTAACCAGAACTTATCGGGAAGTTAATGTGTAAAGGTCACAGGGTTCTCAGGTAAAACCACAAATTTGCTAACCTGGTAGAAGTCTTTGTTTCCAGACTGCTATAAAAATACCCTGTAACTTGGTTCAGGGCTCTCAGCCTCTGCTCTGCTTTCAGAGTACATTGTGAGCCCCAGCATGCTTGGTCTGCAATAAACCCCTTGCTGTTTGCATGAGAACATCTCTCGGAGTCCTCCTTTGAGCAGCGAGCGTTTCGACCCTAACAAAATGGGTATGACTGCTTGTCAGCACCACTGGTTTCGTAACCCATCCATGTCCTCCTGGACTGACGCATTCCCACTTCTGCACCTGAACTCTGTTCTGTCAACTTCATTTCTCAACTCCTGTGTCTTCTATATGTGTTTTGACTTAAGAACTTTAAAAAATTTTGTGAAGTCCCCACCCTTCAAACACTGGATTCCCAATTAAATCCCATGCTACGTTGCAAAGAACTCAGGTTTGCTGTTTAGTTTTTATCCATGAACAGGGGCATTGTTTCTATTTCAAACATTATCCATTGCCTTTAACAAGACTTGTGGTCTTTATTTTAAATAGTGTATAATTTTCTTCTTCAATACATTCCAAGGAATTTTTATTTAAGTTTTGGTTGCCACTAGAAATGACAAATTGATTTTTCTGTCCTATGTTTATCTGTTTTTTCCTAGCAGAGAGCAAAGCAATTGACTTAAGATATAAATAGAAAACTCAATCAATGGGCTCCAGACATGTACAAAACAGAAGAATTATAAAAGCTTGGACAATGGAGCTCCAGCACCAATGGAACTGAAATATAAAAGAAAATGCAGCCCTAGCCAGTTTGGCTCCGTGGTTAGAGCATTGACCTGCAGACTAAAGGGTCTTGGGTTCAATTCTGGTTAAGGGCACATGCCAGGGTTGCAGGATCAATCTCCAGTAAGGGGCACACAGGAGGCAGCTGATCAATGATTCTCTTTCATTACTGATGTTTCTATCTCTCCCTCTCCCTTTCCCTTCCTCTCTGAAATCAATAAAAATATTTTTTAAAAAGGAAAGGAAAATTCCTGCATCTGCCTCATAGGAATTCCAGGGGTTTGGGGGGAGGAAAAGAAAAAATACAGGGAAAGGAATATTCAAGAATGAAAACAATAAAATATTTAGTGTTTATATTTTAAAGATGACCAGAAGTAATAAGAAAAAAGGTGTACTTTTGGACATGATGGAAACAACACAAAAGGATCAAGAGAGAAACATCCTGAAAGATTCCAGGAGGGGCAGGGGAAAGGGGTGCTTACACAGGAAGTTCCCTTCAGCTCCAAGCACATGAAGACAAGGTTATTGAAAGTCTCAAGAAGGCAAGTGTGGAACCAAAAAGCTTATTTCCATCTGAACTAATGTTCCGGTGGGAGGGCCAAGGGAGGCTTTGGAAAGTTAACCACCCACAGAGACCCTCTGAAAGAATCATTGGGGGTTGGGGGAGGGGGAGGGAATGAATACAGAAAAAAAGGAGAATGTGGGCTCAGAGAAACAATGATAAGGGAAGAATCAACAAACATTGTGCCTTACGCCTTAAGAATTATTGAGGAGAATCCAAGATGGCGGCATAGGTAAACACCTATACTGCTGCCTCGCACAACAATTTCAAAACTACAACTAAAAGACAGAACGGACATCATCCAGAACTACACGAAAGCTGGCTGAGTGGAAGTTCTACAGCTAGAGGGAAAGAGAGGGGCTTGCGGAGACCCAGAGGAGCTGCAAAAAGCTGAGGTACGGAGACGCGCGCTGAGAGAGCGGGTGCCGGAGTACCTGGCTGGCTTTCTCTGGCGGGAGGGAAACGGAGACTCCCAACGGCATTGAACCCCTTATCTTACGACACTAAACCCCAGATCCAGCCGAAACTCATACGGGGGAGCTTGGACTGTGAAAAGGGAGAAGTGCACGGAAATTTAGGGGAGTTGCAAAGGATCGGAGGTCTGGTCGCGCACGGCACCACACGGAGGACGGATTGCTGATTGTGCCGCTGGCTTTCGCGAGTGGGCAGGAGACAGACCCTCCCAACTGCGCCACTTCTGAGTCCACTGGGCCCCTGTTTTGGGCGAAACCCTGGGGACCTAGACTCGTGTGGTCCTGGTTCACAGGGGAGCCGGAAAGGCAGTGGTCAGAGGCGCTGCGGGTGCGCGCACGCACAAGGACCGCTCCAGCCATTACCCAGTCACGTGAGACTCAGGGGCCGTGGAGGGCGGGGCCGACTGGAAGGCAAGGCGGTCCCTTAAGCCCTGAGACTCCACCCCTCCCAAGCTCAACCGAGGCTTCTTCGGCTGAATCCAGCACAGAAGTTTCCCCGGCACAGTGAAAATGCCGAGACAAGGGAAGGGATTACAAGCAAAAGAAATGGAGGAAAAAAAACGACTGGATATAGAGTTCAAAACCACGCTTATAAGGTTTTGCAAGAATATGCTAGAAAAGATGGATAAATTTAGTGAGACCCAAGAGAAGATGATAAAGACACTGACTGAAATGAAAACTATTATGCAGAGTACTAACAGCAGACTAGAGAAAGGCAAGGATCAAGTCAAAAATTTGAAATATAAAGAAGCAGAAAACATTCAACTGGAAAAGCAAGAAGAGAAAAGAATCCAAAAATGTGAAGATAATGTAAGGAGCCTCTGGGACAGCTTCAAGCGTACCAACATCAGAATTGTGGGGGTGCCAGAAGAAGAGAGAGAGCAAGATACTGAAAACCTGTTTAAAGAAATAATGACTGAAAACTTCCCACATCTGGTAAAAGAAATAGACTTACAAGTCGAGGAAGCACACAGAACCCCAAAGAAAAGGAACCCAAAGAGGACTACACCAAGACACATCATAATTAAAATGCCAAGAGCAAAAGAGAAAGAGAGAATATTAAAAGCAGCAAGAGAAAAACAGTTCATTACCTACAAGGGAGCACCCATACGACTGTCAGCTGATTTCTCAACAGAAACGATGCAGGCCAGACGGGAGTGGCAAGAAATATTCAACGTGATGAACAACAAGAACCTACAACCAAGAATAATCTATCCAGCAAAGCTATCATTCAGAATTGAAGGGCAGATAAAGACCTTCACAGAGAAGAAAAAGCTAAAGGAGTTCATCAACTCCAAACCAGTATTATATGAAATGCTGAAAGGTACCCTTTTAGAAGAGGAAGAAGAAAAAGGTAAAAGACAAAAAAATTATGAACAACAAATACACATCTGTCAACAAGTGAATCTAAAAATTAAGTGAATTAAAAATCTGATCAACAGAATAAACTGGTGAATATAATAGAATCAGGAGCACAGAAAGGGAGTAGACTGATAATTCTCAGGAGGACAAAAATCATAAAGCATCAAACAGACTGTGAAATTATAGCAGAAAGATTAAAGTTAGGTGAGGTAAATAAGTGATCAATCAAAGGACTTGTATGCATGCTTATAAACATAACCAATGATCACAGACACTGGGGGGTCGGGGTACGCCTGGGAGGGAGGGGGGCAATGGGGAAATATGTATAAAAAATTAATAAAAATTAATAAAAATTAAAAAAAAAAGAATTATTGATGCAAAACTCTAAGTATGTTTTTTTACAATGATGGGGATTCAATCTCAGCATGGCTAGCAGGAGACAGATATAAATGACAAACTGGAGAGGAAAGGGGAGTATATTAAAGGCTATTGTACGGGGTTTTGGTTTGTTGTTTTTTAATGTATTTTATTGACTTCAGAGAGGAAAGGAGAGGGAGAGAAATAGAAACATCAATGATGAGAGAGAAACATTGATTGGCTGCCTCACACTGGGGATTGAGCCCCAAATCCAGGCACGTGCCCTTAGCTGGAATCAAACCCTGGGCCCTTAAGTCTACAGGCCAACACTCTACCCACGGAGCTAAACAGTCTAAGGCAAAGCTATTGTGTTTTGTGGAGGTAGGTCCAGAATTGGAAGTAAAACAATGTAAGTTTACATATGTGTGTAAAAATTATAAACCACTGTAAAAATAATAGAATGACTGACTTCCAAACTAAATAGCCCAGGCAGCAAGAAGAGGAAACAAAAAATGCACAAAGGAAAAATATAAAGTGATCCCTAGCCCCTTTGTCTTAGGGGAAAGAGTGTCAGCCTGTGGACTGAAGGCTCCCAGGTTTGATTCTGGCCAAGGGCACATGCCTAGGTTGCAGGCTCAATCTCCAGTAGTGGCCATGCAGAAGGCAGCCAATCAATGATTCTCATCATTGATGTTTCTATCTCTCTCTCTCCCTTCCTCTCTTAAATTAATAAAAATATATTTTTTTAAATATCCTATCTAATAAGAGTGATATGCAAATTGACCATCTGCTACACCCACCAGCCATGCCCACCAGCTACGTCCACCAGCCAATCAGAATAAGTATGCAAATTAAACCAAGATGGCAACGGCCACAGAGAGTGCAGGAGCTAGGCTTGGGTTGCCCCTGGCGATAAAGGAAGTCAAGCTTTCTGCAAAGCCTGGCTGGCCCAGACCTCCGCTTAACGCTACAAAGTTTCAATGGCTGTGCAAGCAGAAGGCTTGGCTTTGCTCCAAGCTACAAAGTTTCAATTGTAGAAGATAAATAAATCCCAGATATCAGGGTCGCTGGGGAGCGTGGCTGGCCTGCAAACCACCACAGGCCCCTCACTCAGGCCATCCCACGCCCCAAGGGAACACCCACCCTGATCCAGGACACCCTCAGGGCAAACCAGCTGGCCCCCACCCATGCACCAGGCCTCTATCCTATCTAGTAAAAGAGTAATATGCAGATTGACCATTACTTCAATACACAAGATGACTGCCCTCATGTGATCAAAAGGTCCTGCCCCTATGTGGACACAAGATGGCCATCACAAGATGGCCACAGAGGAGGGCAGTTGGCAGGGACAGGCCTGCAAGGGAGGGCAATTGGGGGTGATCAAGCCTGCAGAGGAGGGCAGTTAGGAGTGATCAGGCTGGCAGAGGAGGGAAGTTGGGAGTGACTGGGCCTGTAGGGAAGTGCAGTTGGGAGGGACCCAGGCCCGCAGGGGAGAGTAGTTAGGGGTGACCAGGCCCACAGGGTAGGGCAGTTAGGGGCAAACAGGCTGGCAGAGGAGCAGTTAGGCATCAATCAGGCTGGCAGGGGAGTGGTTAGAGGGTGATCAGGCTGGCAGGCAAAAGCAGTTAGGAGCAATCAGGAAGGCAGGCAGGTGAGCAGTTGGGAGCCAGCAGTGCTGGATTGTGAGAGGCATGTTTAAATGCCCATTTAGACTTGATCCAGGTATCTCAATTGGGCCTAAATGAGCAGTCAGACATCCTTCAAGGGGTCCCAGATTAGAGAGAGAGCAGGCTGGGCTGAAGGACAAGCCCCTCTCCCCCCAAGCACGAATTTCGTGCACTGGGCATCTAGTATATATATAAAGTGAAACATCAGTAAATAGGTGTGAACACCTCAGTCACCACATGAAATGAGTCCAGCCACCATGGAAGGTCAAAGCTTCCTCATGGTTAGAGCATGTGCTAAATGACACAGCAGAATAAAACTGGGAAGACAAACCAGCATGTGCTCATTGAGTGCTCGCCAAGGAAAACAGAATACAGTGGGAGGAATATCTTAGGTAAAATCACAGGAAAGAAAAAATATTTTAAAAATTTAAGAAATGTGCACTATCATACTGAAGAAAAACGTTAATGAAGGGTGAAATAATAAGAGAAAACCTTCATATGTGGCAAGACTTACTGTAGTTTCTGTGTTGAATGATTTAATCTAAGAAATACACCAATTCTCCCCAAATTAATCTACAATTTTTATTTTTATTTTTTTGTTAATCCTCACCCAAGGAGATTTTACCATTGACTTTTAGAGAGAGTAAGAGTGAGGGAAAGACAGAGAAACATCCATGTGAGAGAAACACAGCAATTGGTTGCCTCCTGCATGAGCCCTGACGAGGGCCCTGGCTGGAGAGGAACCCGCAACAGAGGTGTATGTCCTTGACCGGAATTGAACCCGGGGGACCCTTTGGTCTGCACTCCTACGCTCCATCTGCTGAGGCAAACTGGCTAGGGCTTAATCTGCAATTTTATTATGATGCCAATGAAAGTGCCAATGGGATTTTTCACCTCAGATTTTATTCATTTAACTCCAAAGTTTATGTCATAAAAGAAAATCTTGAGAACATGAATAAAATCACAAAGAAGATAAAAATGAAAAGGAACTGCTGAGTTATGTGACATTCACATGGGGCTAGACCACCCCTGTTAGGGATTGGAATGGACCCAGAAGAAAAGGGCAAATAATCTGTGGGAATCACTGAGGAAAGACAAGCCAGTCAGTACATGTAAGGGTAAGAGTGGCTGTCCCTTAGGAAAAGAATGCTATACACAGCTATGTGTGTCGCAGTGTGCTGTATAAGTGGCATGTCCTCACCAACATGCGCATCGTACACTGTGCACAAAAATAAACCCCAAAATGACTAAAGAGCTAAAGCTAAGAGCAAAATTACAGAAAAAAAGAGAATAACATTTCTGTGACAAGACCTAAAACTCAAAGGCTCATGAAAGTGAACATGTGTAGGAAATTTCCACATAGGCCTTCCACACCGGTTAAAATATGTGTACTAAATAACATGCCATAAAGAACATGGAAAGATGGAAAGGCAAGGGAAAGACTAGGAAAATGCAATCAAGTAAGCAAGTCAACTCAATAGGGAAAAAAGGGCAAAGAACACAAACAGGGGATTCACAGCGGAAGAGAGGTGTAGTTGGCAGCATGCATCCTTGAAGAGGAATGATCAGAGAAATTAAAGCAAATGCCGGAAAGAGACACAGCTTTTCACCCAGCAGAATGGTCATCTGGGTGAGGAAGCAGGAAAAGTGGGCTCTGCTTCATCATAGTGAGTGTAATTTGGTGAGACCTCCCATAAGGTTATTGGAATTATCTATGGATATGAAAAATATGCTTGCCCTTTGATTCAGGAATGGTGTTTATAGGACTTTATCCATGCATAAGTGCATGAAATTGTACATGTAAAATATTCACTACTTAATTGCCTGTGTAGAGGGGAAACTTGAACACCCCTCTCAGACGTTTATCAGAAAATGCACATCCAAACTATGATTACAACTGCAGCCACACTTTTTTTTCTGTTAACCCTCACCCAAAGATATTTTCCTACTGATATTTTTTAAAATATATTTTATTGATTTTTTACAGAGAGGAAGCGAGAGGGATAGAGAGCTAGAAACATCGATGAGAGAGAGACATCGATCAACTGCCTCCTGCACACCCCTACAGAGGATGTGCCCACAACCAGGATACATGCCCTTGACCGGAATCGAACCTGGGACCTTTCAGTCCGCAGGCCTCTCTCCACTGAGCCAAGCCGGTTTCAGCTTCCCACTGATTTTTAGGGAGAATGGGAGAGAGAGGGAAAGACAGAGAGAAACATCGATGTGAGAGAAACACATCGATTGGTTGCCTCCTGCATGTGCCCCGTTCAGGGCCCAGCCAGATAGGCTATATAGAAGCTGATTTAACTTTCCAAACTTTCTGTATCTGATCACTATTGTATGCAGGCTACATCAGTTCAAACCCTGGTTCTGTAATAGCATAAAAACTTCATTTCCTTAATATGACCTTTACTTTCTCTCCTTTTGATTCAAACTGGCCTTGTCCAGCTTAGGGGCACTCTAACTCACCCCGCTTCCTCCCGTAATCCTTAAGCCCTCAGGAAAAAGCCCTCAGGCCAGCATCCAATAATCTTAGGAACAAAGTCTGGAGTCTGTTACCACAGAGACTAAGTCAAACTAAACATCTAGGCCTCAGTTGTATTGGCTCCAGACTCAGAAAAGCAGAACCACCTCCCTGACACACCCTTGTGAAACCTGAGTGATGTCATGGCTGGCATCAGGATCAGATGCACTGGTGCACCACTCCTCCCTAGTGAGGACCAGGCAGTAGAGACATGACCTTAACCACACCCTCGCTCCTTTAGTTGCCATGATTGATGATTTTACCTGTAACTTAGCCCCAAGAAGTCGCAGAGGAGCCAGGTATTAGAGCAACAGCTCACCTGTGCCTCCAGGTTTGGCACCATCTACACTAATAAAAGAGAAACATGCAAATTGACCATCACTCTGCTATGCCCACCAGCCAATCAGGAGGGAATATGCAAATCAGAAGGACAAAGATGGCGGACACCCAGCTGGTCCAGGTGCAGAGAGGCTGGGCAGGGCAGGATGCCCACTATGCCAGGGAGGGCTGGGGGAGGGGCGGGGGACAGGCGAGAAGGGATCTGTAGGAGTGGCACTCCAGCATAGCAAAGATGAAGGCTGCAGATTCCGGAGTCTGTAGCGAAGACCAAGATGGCAGACTCCAGCTGCAGTCTGCAGCAAAGAAGAAGACAGCAGACTCTGGCTGGAATCTGCAGTGAAGCAGGGAAGACAAAGATGGCAGATTCTGGCCTGAATGAAGACCTGGGTCCCAGGAGCTGAAGGAAAACCAGTGCTATAAGCCAAGGGAAGGAAGGCCTATTGCACGAATCTCTTTGTGCAACGGGCCTCTAGTTTCCTTAAATTAAACCTTTACTTTCCTTGCCTCAAATTCCTGTTGTATCTGATTGGGCTTTGATGTAAGCAGCCTAACAGACCCCTTTAGTTCAATAAAAGATATCCCATCTAATAGTTGTAACCTTAATTTTCAATATTTTTTAACTCAAATTTCCCAGAGTCTTGATTTCCTTGAATGGGATGACAACATATACTTCCTGGATTTGTTGTAATAATAAAACTCACCTGTAAAGTATCTCACACAGCTCCTGGCCTTCATGTGGCTTGAGATACTAGTAACATTCTTATTTGAACACTCTAGTCCAGGCTATTCGGGGGCACCTTCACACACATGGCTAAGGGCTCAGCTACAGTCCACACTTAGCTAAAACTAACATACATTTTAATACCAGGTTTTATTTCTTGAAACTCTAGATGGCCTTGAGGGTCCCAGAAATTTATGGCTTTTGGTTCCTCCTGTTTCCTGTGATAATCCCTGTACACACAGCTCCCATTTAGGGCATCCCAAATTTGCCTGACTGGCATGACTCATTGGTTGAATATTGACCTATGAACCAGGTCAGGGCACATGCCCAGGTTGCAGGTTTGCTCTCCAGTGGGGGGCATGCAGGAGGCAGCCGATCAATGATTCTCTCTCATCAGAGATGTGTCTATCTCTCTCTCACTCTCCCTTCAATAAAATATATATTTAAATAATGAATATAAAATCAATAAAAAATATATTTTAAAAAACACACATCCCAAATCTTGGGAAACTGATAGCATAAATTGATAAATGGACTTTGTGAAACCCAAGTTCGTGATATTAAAATAAAATCATTCCAATTAAGTTTCTGAAGGTTTTCTTTGGGGAGCACAGGAACGTAGGCAAACAGCACTTTTCATACAAATGATAACTAAAGAACACAGAATAAAACTAGCTTTCTGAATGACAAATGTTAAATGCAAAACCTCTAGGGGTGGAGACAGTTTCTGTAACAGCAGTGAGCATGTCCCTGAGGGCATAAGCTGAATTGGCTTGTTCTAGGATTCAAAGAAATTGTAGGGTGTGTAGGCAAGAAATCGGGGCCATCAAAAAAGTGCTGCAACTTACAAAGACCCTGAAAAAAGCTCAGTTTATCCAGAGCATGAGGAAAATAAAGAAGTGTTGCTCCTTCAATGCATAAGAAAAAGTGGTAACTCCCACAGAGCGAAGACAAAAGCCATTATTCTGGAAAGGGAGTCTTGATAAAGACTTTCTCTGCAACTGTGGGCCTGAGCAGCTGCAAATTAAAGGACAGGGCAATAAGCCCAAACACAAGCGGGATAAGATTAGTCACACATGGGCACCCTCCACAGACTCTCCCTCCTCCTCCACCCTGCAGAGCCTTGAGCTGTCATCTCAGAGGTCAGGGAGAGCAGGAGCCACAGGGAGCATGGCCGAGAGTGGCCTGCAGGTGACACCAGAACTGTCCTGTGGCTTTGGCAGTGGGCCTGTCTGTCCACCAGGAGTCTCCCTGGAGGAGAATGTTGGGAAGGAAGACACACTGTTGGTGTTAGAACTGTAGAAGATCCACAGGGGTCCAGCAGGTTAGGGACAGAGAGGCCTGGGTCCAAGAACCACAGAAAACTGTCTGGTATTTAGGACTCACAGGCAGGAGAGTGAAGAAGCCAGAGAAGGCTGGAGCACTCACTGAGACCTGAGCTGACCCCAAGTTTCAAAATGAACCCACTCTGCCTGGACATCTGGGACAGAGGACAGAGCCTTTGCAGGTTATTTTGTGTGCCTGTATGCTTTGTAAACTGCAAAACAATGCTCAAATCCATCCTCACTCTTCAGGGGAAGAGAGGTAGCACTGAGCCCTTGGGCCACTGACAACCTGGGGATTGTCTGAGCACTGCCAGGTTCCCGGGGCCTTGTGTCTGCTGGAGGTGTTTTGAACTTTAGCATTTGCTCTTCAGGACCATGGCCAGATCTGAGTTTTCATAATGAGACTCCATCCCAAAGGGTCTTATTTAAAAAAAGACAAGGTATAGCTTGGAATTCCATGAACCTGAGAAATAATAAGGTTCATGGGGGTGGGAATGGAGGAGGGCAGGGCAATATTAACTTTCATTTAAAATAATAATCAACTGAATAAATTCCTCCTTTTTCTTTACATTTCCGCTGCCTAATTCAACATACATTTTGCTTGTGTGTGTGATAAAGGACAATACAGTAAGAGTAAGTGCATTACTATTATAATAAAAGTATTATTTTAATTTGTATAACTACACAGAAAATAAATTAGCTATACATAGAAAGTCCCAAAAACAGTTCCTTTACTCCAGAAATTTCACTTCTGAAATTATAACAGGCATGGACCCTAATTACTGCTAATAAACAGTTTCATGACAAAGGTGCTCATCAGCTGTTATTTATAACCACACTGGAGGCCCAGTGCATGAAATCCGTGCAAGGGGGAGGGTCCCCTCAGCCCAGCCTGCAACCTCTCCAATCTGGAACCCCTCGGAAGATGTCCGACTGCTGGTTTAGGCCTGATCCCAGAGATTGGGCCTAAACCAGTAGTCAGACATTCCTCTCACAATTCTGGACCGCTGGCTCCTAATCGCTTACCTGCCTGCCTGCCTGGTTGCCTCTAACTGGACCCCCCACACACACACTGGCCTGATTGCCCCTCACTGCCTCTGTGTGCTGGTCTGATCGTCCCCAACTGCCCCTTCCTCCCCAGCCTGGTCACCTCTTACTGCCTCCTCTGCCAGCCTGGTCACCCCCAACTGACCCTTCTGCCAGTCTGATTGCCCCCAACTGCCTCCCCTGCTGGCCTGGTCACCCCTAACTACCCTCCCCCCCACTGGCCTGGTTGCCCCCAATTATCCCCTGCTGGCCTGGTTGCCTTATGCAGTCTGCTATTTAGTCCTTTGGTTGTCCTTCACTAACCCCCCTACCAGCTGGTGGTAGGTAGCCATCTTATGAGGTTGTGAGGTTAATTTGCATATTGTCTCTTTTTTATATAGTATAGAAATAAACCACACACAGTGCTCAGTGTGGTCAAGCCCCCAAATGGACTGTGGTGGGGAAGCATGGGACTTGGTTGGAATGTCACTAAGGAGGAGGCTCTACAAGATCAGGGCCTCTGGGGGGACCTTGCTGAAGGTGGCAGACCTGACCTTGACTTTTCCAAACAAGTCTGATTCCCCAGGATGTTATGCTAGAATCTCTATGTTTAGTCTTTAAAGACCTGACCTTATAGAAGCATGTGCTTTCTCAAGGATACTTATTGCTGATTGTATCTAGAGGTTAAGTTTAGTCAAGCTGTTGTTATAATAAAAGCTTAAGGAGGCAGGCAATTGAGGCTGCTTTGTTCTTAAAGCAAAACAATCCCTTAGCCTCTCTTTCATAGAAACATGTGTCAGAGTAATCTGTTCATCTGTTGCTCAGGGTCTGCTGGTCAGCCCTGGCAGACTATCATTACTAACTTATGAAGACTATATATCTATTGGAGGAAAGGATGTAAGACCATCCATTATAATCAAGTCTTTCAAATGGTAGTAAAAGTGAACACTTGTTCAGCACTCACGGTGCTGGCACTGGAATGACCATGCTGGGTGGGAGTTCTTACAGTGATTCCCAAAGCAGTTCTTTGACTAGCTCCATTCTGCATGTAGAAATTGAGGTTGAGTATGAGGAGGAACTTCCCCAAAGACATTCAGGTGCTACCAAACATGTGAAGATATGCTCAAATTCATTAGCATTCAAAGCTACACAATAAAAAACCACCATAAGAAAAAGAACTGGCGGAGGAGGAGAAAATGGCAGCGGAGTAGACGGATGCGTCTGGAGCTTTGTCGCTGGGCAGAGGGAGAGAGAGCGGCTGAGAGTTGCATTGGGAGTGTTTGTTGGCAAGCTAGGAGTCAGTTGTCCTCCAGGGGAAGGCGGGGAACTGCTGGAAGGGGCTCTCCCGGCCAGGCAGCCCCACTGCCACGGGGTTTTTGTCCGCCGGAGCCACCAGCGCGAACGCGGAGCCCGAGCCATCTTGCAGTGGGAGGTGGATGTCTGCGGCGGTCTGAGGCCTTCGGCTGGGCACCCATCGAGCAGCCAGGGACCCGGGGACCCAGAACTCTGCTCTCCAATCGGCGCAGACATGCAGCGGAACCAGAGATCCACAGAGCACACGGAAAGGTCAGATTGCGCCTGACTTAAGGGGGAGGTGGATGTCTGGCGAGGTCTGAAAGCTGCGGCTGACGGAGGCACCCAAAGAGCAGCCAGGACCCAGAGCGCGGCTTCCCAGGCGGCACAGACGCACAGGCGGAGGATTCAGAGATCCACACGGCGGGAGCGCGCGCGCAGGCGTGCGCACGCGGAAGGGTCAGATTTCGCCTGAGCCGGGTGCGGTCTCCTACCCCCACAGGGCAGAGACACGCACTGTGGGAGCCGGGCTGCGGGAAAGCTGCCTCTGGAGAGGTCCGAGGAGGTGGTCAACGCGTGATCCCTGAGTGTGAAGGCAGACCCTCTGGGCTGTTGACAGAGGAGAGCTCTGGAAAACGACTCTTTTTTTTTCTTTCTTTCTTTTTCTCTGGGGCAGAGGGACAACCTGGGAGTTATTGCAGTGTCCAGGTTGCAAAACCCCCACAAACTGGTTTTGGGAACCACAGAGTAGCAGGATCTGAGCACAGCCTAGAGAGGTCCTGTGCTTTGTCTCAGAGATCAATTCCGAAACACTGCCACCCAATGGATGACACACAAATTGACTCTCGCATAACCACAACAGAATAAAGAGATTAAAACACCAAGAGGGGAACACAGGGAACTGCAATACCTCCCCTACTGGGAAACAGGAGTGCCAAGCAGAATAATAGTGGAAGTGAAGGACCATTCTATTTTTCTTTTTTTTTCTTTTTTTTTCCTTTTTTCTTTTTTCTTTTTTTTAATTTTTAATTCTTTATTTTTCATTTTCACATATTTTAATTAAAAGAATATTTTTTTTCTTTCTGCCTCAATTGATTTTACCTTTATAATTATTACATTTTTGTTTTAAACTAGTATTATTAATTACTACTAGTACTTTACCGTTTTAGGGGAAAAAAAGTGTCATTTTGTTTTCTCTTTATTTTATTTCGGGATTAGAGTTCTACATTCTATTTTGATCTTCCCTTTAGCATAATTTTACTCCAAATCAACTCCACCTTTATGCCAACACTTTCCTCCTACCTTTACCCATTTTGTTGTCTTGTTTCTCTTTCCCTTTTCCAACTTTAGATTCTCCCTATTTATCTCTTTACCTGGTTAAAATTTCACCCCATTTATATATCTAATTTCAAATCCCCTACTACAAGTCCACACAAACCTCTCTCTTCTTATCTTCACTAGCCAAAAAGTTGTTTTTTCTCTATGTCCTTTTGTTGCTATTGGCCTGAAAAGTGATTATATCGATTTTTTGAAAAAAATTTTTTGAGAGATTGTTTTAGTTTATTCTACTTGTTTTATTTTGCTTTTTGCTTGCTTTGTTTTCTACCTCTCTTTTCCCTCATCTCCCTCGATACCAGTTGTTATTTGCAATTTGCATTAATCTCTAGGTACTGGTTGCTGGCCTTTATTGGGATTAGTAACTGTTCTATTGGAGTTGTCTCCTGACATCTATATTTTGTTCCTCTTTTCTCTCTTATACACTTTCTTTTCTCTCTGACTTTTTTCTCTTCCTCTTTCCTTCTCCTTCTTCTCCTTTTTATTTTCTTATTTTATTTTATTTTATTGTTCATTTATTTATCTTTCTTTTTTTTTCTCACTCTCCCAATTTGATTTTGGCACTTCTTTCTTTTCTTTCTTCCTCATTTTCCTCTTCTTCTTTCTCTATTTACCCCTAATTTGTCCTTCATTGGTGGTCACCTTATTTGTGATTATTAACATCTTGAATACATTTCTACTCAGTGCCTTGTGTGCTGTACCTGGTCGTGTTGTAGTTTGTGCCTTTCAATCAACGTAGGAGAGAGCACTACATAACCAGACACCCAGAGAAGAAAGACCATGGGCAGAAAAAGAAACAGCACACAAAAGACAGAAAGGCAGGTTTCACCAGAAAAGGAAGTAAACGAAATAGAACCACAAATAAGCCTACCAGAGAAAGATTTCAGAGAATTTATCATAATGTGGTTGAAAAGAATGGAAGACAAATTTGACAATATGAGTAAGAGCCAAGAGGAAATGAAGAAGATGCAAGAGGAGATGAAGAAGCAGCAAGAAGAAATGCAGAAGAACCTAGAGGAGGTGAAGAAGCATGAAGAAGAAATGCAGAAGAAACTAGAGGAGGTGCAGAATAAACAAGAGGAAATGAATAATGACATCACTGCTATAAAGAACTCAATAGAAAGCATCAAAAGTAGACTAGAAGAAGCAGAGGACCACATCAGTGAGCTAGAAGACACGGTAGGAAAAAATACCCAAGTACAGCAGCTTCTAGAAAAAAAAGTTAAAAAGCAAGAGGAGAGTCTAAGGGAACTTTGGGATAA
The DNA here is from genome assembly GCA_011751065.1 of Lasiurus cinereus. Classification (NCBI taxonomy): domain Eukaryota; kingdom Metazoa; phylum Chordata; class Mammalia; order Chiroptera; family Vespertilionidae; genus Lasiurus; species Lasiurus cinereus. The sequence continues at coordinate 74,147 of JAAGEH010000025.1, forward strand.
CATGAAACAAAATAACATCCGCATAATTGGGGTTCCAGAAAGAGTGGAAACTGAACAAGGATTAGAGAACGTGTTTGAAGAAATAATGACAGAAAATTTCCCCAATATAGAAAAGAAAAAACCCACACAAATTCAAGAAGCTCACAGAGTCCCAAGCAAAATGAACCCCAACAAACCGACACCGAGGCACATTATAATTAAATTGGCAAACACCGACGACAAAGTAAGAATCTTAAAAGCAGCCAGAGAGAAACAGAAAGTTACCTACAAAGGAACCCCCATAAGACTAGCTACTGACTTCTCAACAGAAACTCGTCAGGCCAGAAGAGAATGGAATGAAATATACAAAGTCATGCAAAGGAAGGGTCTGAATCCAAGAATACTGTACCCTGCAAGACTCTCAATCAAAATTGAAGGTGAAATCAAAAGCTTCACAGACAAAAAAGGACTAAGGGAATATATTACCACCAAACCAGCAATGCAAGAAATGTTAAAAGGTCTGCTGTAATAAAAAGAAAGAGGAAGCGAAGAAGGAACTCGGGGGTAAGGACTAAAAATGGCAACAGATAAGTACTTATCAATAATAACTTTAAATGTAAACGGGTTAAATGCTCCAATCAAAAGACATAGGGTAACCGATTGGATAAGAAAATATGATCCATATATCTGCTGTCTGCAAGAAACCCACCTCAGGAAAAGAGACGCACACAGATTGAGGGTAAAGGGATGGAACATGGTACTTCAGGCAAATGGAAATGAAAAAAAAGCTGGGGTTGCAATACTTATATCTGACAAATTAGATCTCAAAGTGAAGGACATAACAAGAGATAAAGAAGGCCACTTCATAATACTAAAGGGAACAATCCAACAAGAAGAAATAACTCTGGTAAACATATATGCGCCCAAATAGGAGCACCTAAATACATAAAAAAACTCTTGGAGGACATTAAGGGAGAGATTGACAGCAATACAATCATAGTAGGAGACTTTAATACCCCACTGTCACCATTGGACAAATCCTCTAAACAAAAAATTAGCAAAGAAACATCAATCCTAAATGACTCACTAGACCAGATGGAATTAATTGACATCTTCAGAACATTTCACCCCAAAGCCACAGAATATACATTCTTCTCCAGTGCACATGGATCATTTTCAAAGATAGATCATATGTTGGGTCATAAGAAAAGTCTCTTCAAATTCAAGAAGATAGAAATCATATCAAGCATTTTCTCAGACCACAGTGGCATAAAACTGGAAATCAACTATAATAAAAACAATAGAAAGAAATCAAACACATGGAGACTAAACAGCATACTTTTAAACAACGACTGGGTAACCAGAGAGATTAAGGAAGAAATAAAAAACATCATGGCAACAAATGACAATGACAACACAACAATACAAAATTTATGGGACACAGTGAAAGCAGTCTTGAGAGGGAAGTTCATAGGCCTACAAGCCTACTGCAAAAAACAGGAAACAATGGTAATAAATCACCTAAACCTACAACTCAGAGAGCTAGAACGTGAGCAACAAGAAAAGTCCAGTGTACTCAGAAGGAAGGAAATAGTGAAGATCAGAGCAGAGATAAACAACTTGGAGACCAAAGAAATAATTCAAAAGATTAACAAAACAAAGAGCTGGTTCTTTGAAAGGATAAACAAGATTGATGGACCCCTAGCCAGGCTCACCAAGAAGCAAAGAGAGAAGACCCAAATGAACAAAATCAGAAATGAAAGAGGAGAAATAACAACAGACCCTGTGGAAATACAAAGGATTGTTAAAAAATACTATGAACAACTCTATTCAAACAAATTGGACAACCTGCAAGAAATGGACATTTTCCTAGAAAAATATAACCTCCCAAAACTCAATGAGGAGGAAGCCAAACATCTCAATAGTCCAATAACTATGGAAGAAATTGAAGCAGTCATCAAAAAGCTTCCAGAAAATAAAAGCCCGGGTCCAGATGGCTACACAGGAGAGTTTTACCAAACATTCAAGGAAGAATTAAAACCTATCCTCCTTAGACTATTCAAAAACATTCAAGAAGAAGGAACACTTCCAAACACCTTCTATGAAGCCAGCATCACCCTAATACCAAAACCAGATAAAGACAACACAATGAAAGAGAATTATAAGCCAATATATCTCATGAACATAAATGCCAAAATCCTCAACAAAATTCTAGCAAATCAGATCCAGCAGTACATCAGAAAGATCATGGACCATGACCAAGCAGGATTCATCCCAGGAATCCAGGGATGGTACAATATCCGCAAATCAATAAATGTGATACATCACATAAACAAATTGAAAGATAAAAATCACAGTTATATCAATTGATGCAGAAAAAGCATTTGACAAAATCCAACACCCTTTCTTGATAAAAACTCTCAGCAAAGTGGGAATATAAGGAGCATACATCAACATCATAAAAGCCACATATGATAAACCCACAGCTAACATCATACTCAATGGGCAAAAGCTAAAACCATTTCCCCTAAGAACAGGAATAAGACAGGGATGCTCACTTTCACCTCTCCTGTTCGACATAGTACTGGAAGTATTAGCCATTGCAATTAGACAAGAAGAAAAAATAAAAGGCATCCAAATTGGAAAAGAAGAAGTAAAGCTGTCCTTATTTGCAGATGACATGATATTGTACATAAAAAACCCAAAGGACTCCATTCCAAAACTAATTGACTTAATTAATGAATTTGGCAATGTAGCAGGATACAAAATTAATGCTAAGAAGTCTGTGGCATTTCTATA
>JAAGEH010000025.1:81924-101714 GCA_011751065.1 Lasiurus cinereus
TTGCAAATGCTATCACTGATAAAGGTTTAATCTCCAAAATCTACAACCAACTTATACAACTTAATAAAAGGAAGATGAAGGATCCAATAAAAAAATGGGCAACGGACCTAAATAGAACCTTTTCAAAAGACGACAGAAGGAAAGCCAAGAGACACATGAAAACATGTTCAAAGTCATTAATCATCCGAGAGATGCAAATCAAAACGACAATGCAATACCATCTTACACCTGTCAGAATGGCAATCATCAACAAATCAACAAACGACAAGTGTTGGCGAGTATGCGGAGAAAAAGGAACCCTTGTGCACTGTTGGTGGGAATGCAGACTGGTGCAGCCACTGTGGAGAACAGTATGGAGTTTCCTCAAAAAACTAAAAATGGATCTCCCATTTGACCCTGTAATCCCACTCTTAGGAATTTATCCTAAGATATTACAAACACCAGTCAGAAAGGATTTATGCACCCCTATGTTCATAGCAGCACAATTTACCATAGCCACAATTTGGAAACAGCCTAGGTGCCCGTCAGCAGATGAGTGGATCAGAAAACCGTGGTACATCTACACAATGGAATTCTATGCTGCCATTAAAAAGAAGGAATTCTTACCATTTGCAGCAACCTGGTTGGAACTGGAGAGCCTTAAGCTTAGCGAAATAAGCCAGTCAATGAAGGAGAAGCATCACATATCGCACTCATTGGGGGATAATAAAGAACATTAAAAACTGATGAACAAAAGGATAGATACAGAGACAGTAAAGCTTCAAACAGACTGTGAAATTACAGCAGGAAGATTAAAGTTAGGTGAGGTAGATAAGAGATCAATCAAAGGACTTGTATCTATGCATATAATCATAACCAATGAACATAGACACTGGGAGTTTGGGGTATGCCTGGGAGGAAGGGGGGGCAATGGGGAGATATGTATAAAAAATTAATGAAAAAAAAAGAACTGGCATAAATTGAAAAGTTTAATGACATCAATGTTGGTGAAAATGAGATGAAACGGTACTTTCTTATTTACTACTAGAGGCCTGGTGCATGAAATTCATGCAGAGCCAGGGGGGATGTCCTTCGGCCCAGCCTGCTCTCTCTCCAAGATGGGACTCCTCTCACAATCCAGGACTGCTGGCTCCCAACTGCTCACCTGCCTGCCTTCCTGATTGCCCCTGCCAGTCTGATCACCCCCTAATCACTCCCTGCCAGCCTGACTGATGCCTAACTGCTCCTCTGCCAGCCTGTTTGCCTCTAACTGTCCTCCCCTGCAGACCGGTTCCTTCCAACTGCCCTCCTCTGCAGGCCTGGGTTCCCCCCAACTGCCCTTTTCTGCAGGCTGGGTCACCCCCAACTTTTCTCCCCAGCTGGCCATCTTGTGGTGGCAATCTTGTGTCCACATGGGAGCAGGATCTTTTGACCACATGAGGGCAGTCATCTTGTGTGTTGGAGTGATGATCAATCTGCGTATTACTTTTATTAGATAGGATAGAGACCTGGTACATAGGTGGGCCAGCTGGTTTGCCCTGAGGGTGTCCTGTATCAGGATGGGTGTTCCCTTGGGGTGTGGGATGGTCTGGGCGAGGGGCCTGTGGTGGTTTGCAGGCCGACCATGCTCCCCGGCACCCCAAGCAGAGACCCTGATATCTGGGATTTAATTATCTTCTGCAATTGAAACTTTGTAGCTTGGAGTGGAACCAAGCCTTCTGCTTGCACAGCTATTGAAACTTTGTTGCCTTAAGGGGAGGCCTGGGTCAGCCAAGCTTTGCAGAAGGCTTGGCTTCCTCCATCACCCAAGCCTCTCTCCTGCTCTCTCTATGGCCATAGCCATTTTGGTTGGGTTAATTTGCATACTTGCTCTGATTGGCTGGTGGGTGTGGCTTTTGGGTGTGGCAGAGGTATGGTCAATTTGCATATTACCCTTTTATTAGATAGGATTGCTGGAACCATAACTAATATAACCATCTTAGAGAATGGCTCCAAATTTAAATGTGCACACTTCTCTTCCGACCCAAACACGTCTCTATGGGAAATTACTCCAGGGACATTCGCACACATCTTATGAAAGGACACGCATAAAGATTTTCACAGTGTGGTTGTATTCAAAAGAAGTTAAATAAACCATGGTTCATCCAAGCAACAATTAAAAAGAAAAAGATGGATCTCTTTTTTGAAAAAACTCCAAAACAAGTAAAATAATAATAATAAATCTAACTTAAAAAATATACATACTATGATACCATTTATGTCAAAACTAAAAAAGAGAAATGCACAAACCGACATCTTTCTAGTGGCACATATGTCCATGAATATGTACAGAAAAAAAGATCTGTAAGAACATGCACCACCTGGTAACTGCATGGGACACTGGAAGGGAATGTGATACTCTGTATACGTATGTCTTCAGGTGTTAATTTTTTACAATACAAAGGTATCCATGTATTATTTATGCAATTACAAATAATTAATATAGCTAAACAAGGGAAAACAAAACAAGCCTTGCTTAAAGCAGTGGTTCTCAAACTAGAAGCATCTGGAGAGCTTGTTAAACCCAGAATGCTTATTAAACGCCATGCCCTGACTCCTGCCCCAGAGTTTCTGATTCAGTAGGTGGAGGTGGGGGGATGACTGGTGCTGTGGTCTGGTCAGAGGCTACACTTGGAGAATCAGTGCCTTGGAGAGGTGGAATGCTAAGCTTACAGTGTCATGGGAGGAGCCAGGATTTGAATCCAGACCATGACAAATAAGACCCTAACTCTTGACTGTGATCAACTGCTTCCAGGGCTATCTTTGTGTAGTAGAATTAAGGTGGGTTTGTTGGTTGCCAGTTTTTACATATATCCTTATTGGATTTTAAAATGTAACATCAATTCATCCACTAAAGCCTAAAACTATACTTTGTGTATTTTCCAAAGTTTATGAGAATTCTCTGCTTTGGAAATGTTTTCAGGATTATATAACAATCTCCCTCTGTCTCAGTTAAGTGTGTGTGTGAGTCAAGGACTTCCTGGTATGAACCTGAGTTGAGCTCTGAATATCATTCAACTTCCTAGATTGGGGAAGTTCTCACTCCATTTATTGGACACAAAGGCTGGCAAGGACATATCCTTTCCCTAGCAGTGGGCATCTACCCAAAATGCAAGTAGGGTTAAGTAAGCCAAGGAAAGTAAGAAGGAAATACATTTCTATTATGATTGAGAAAAAATATTTTTTGCTTAAAAACTAATTAAGGCCTACATGCACAGAGCAGCCTCCCCTTCCACTCAGTTCCTAGAGGTGGCAGAAGAATAAATCCCTAATTGCAGTGGGAAACAGAAAAAGGGGCGTGTCCGTGAACCAGTCTCATTAATGATCCCTATAAGAGGAATTACGATCAGAATAGGATGGAAGAAGGAAGTCCCACACACCATGCGCAATGCACACAATGAAGGAAGGATATGGAGCCCTGGGAAGCACCAAGTTCCAAGAGGATATTGCCAAGAGGATGCCTTGTTTTGGCTTCATCGTGGTTCCTGAACCAATCCTTTATAGGAAAAGTGATTACACAAAAGAGTTAGACATACTTCCTGAAATATGTGTGGAAGGAACAAGTGGACACTGGGAAACTGGACAAACCAAATACCAGCAGCACAAAAGTTCAAAGAGCTGGGAAGAATGAAAGAAAGTATAAGAGACATGGAAGATGGATCCAGATATTTCTTTTTTTTAATATATTTTTATTAATTTCAGGGAGGAAGGAAGAGGGAGAGAGAGATAGAAACATCAATGATAAGAGAGAATCATTGATTGGCTTCCTCCTGCACACTTCTCACTGGGGTCGAGCCTGCAACCTGGGCACATGCCCTTGACCAGAATGGAACCTGGGACCCTTGAGTCTGCAGGTCAATGCTCTATCCACCAAGCCAAACCAGCTAGGGCAGATCCAGACATTTCAACACCTATTGGATATAATGCAGATGTAAGACTACAGAAAAGAGATAACAGAGAAAACTTACCCAGAACTAAAGACCCAAATCCTCCTTTGAGGTGTCCCACCAAGTGCTAAATTAAACAAGATCAACAGAATGAATGAACATTGACTGGAGGTGGTGAACACAGTACAGTGTATAGATGATGTATTGTAGAACTGTGCACATGAAACTTGTAGGTTTTGTCAACCAATGCCACCCCAATAAATTCAACAAAAAGACAAAAAAGAAACAAATGAACAGGAAAACTCCCATGTCTTAGTGTAATGCCAGAACAACAATAATAAGGAGAAAAATTCTAGAAGTTTTGGGGTTAGGACCGGAGTATTCAATTACTTCACAAAGAACTAGACACAACAATGTGAATGCACTTAATGCTACTGAACTGTACACTTAAAATAGTTAAAATGGTACATTTTATGTTATGTACATTTAAACACAATTTAAAATATGCACATGCCCCAATCACAACAGGTGAGTCCAAATAAACCACAAAAGGGACATGTCTAGAGCATACAGCTTAGGAGTACAATGACATCCCACTTCTGTGCCCTAGTACATTTACTAAAATAAACAACCCATGAATTAAAAGAAAGAAGAAATCACCGGAAAAAGAACTAGATGAGATCAAGGAAAGCAAGTTATCAAACACAGAGTTCAGACTAATGGTTTATAAAGATGTTCATGGAAATTAATGATAACTATATCATTAAGTATGATAAAGAAACTTAAAAAGAACTTCTAAGAACATAGAGGGAACTACCAGGAACTTGGTGAAAGCTACATCAGTATGAAAAAAATATACAGATATAATGAATAAAAAACAGGCAGAAATGAAGAATATTATATCTGACATCAAGAATATGCTGGAAAGAATTAATAGCATGCTCATTGAAGCAGAAGATTGAATAAGTGAATCAGAAGATAAGGTAGAAAAAAACAATCAAATCAGCAAAAAGGAAAAACACTTTAAAAGCATGAGGACGGTTTAAGAGAACTTTGGAACAACATGAAATCAAACAATGTCCATATCATAAATAAACCAGAGGAAGAAGAAAGTGAGCAAGGGAAAGTGTTGGAAGACATACTGACAGAAAGCTTCTTTAAGAAGTTAATTTTTCATTAATTTATATTTCATTTATTAACACCAGTTTGCACTTGTTTGTGATATGTATGTATAATGTGCTTGAATATTCTGTTTCCCTGAAATTATTCTAGAACTTAAATATTTCACTGTTAAACAGGTCTTTCTGCTTATCTATATTCATCCAAGTGAGTAAGGAGCATGTATTTGCAGTCAAAGGACAGTGGAAAAAGAAAAAAAAAGGCTTAACCCTAGCAATGGAAAAGAGGTATACAAAGTGCATTATTTTTACTGCAAATATGTCTGCAATTATTTCAAAATAAGTTTCTTTAAATTCAAGAAAAAATAGACTGTAAATTTCAACAGTTATCTCAGTTTACCTAGGAGCCAATTTTTCTTCATCTATAGTAACCCAGAAATGGATACAGGTAACTTTCAATGGAAGCTACAGGTACAAAAAATCAGTATGTTGTCATTCTCCAAATTGAATCACATTCTTTGAGTTTCCCAATGATTAATTATAATTTTAATTACTACATTCCATGAGTGAACATGGCTATACATTCTATGACTGAACAACCTGGCTCTAAAATTTCAATGTTACCCAGCCCATAACTGTTAAGCAGAGTAAACCATACTAACACAATCAACATCTATTTAGTAACTCTGTGCCGAGCACTCACATATAAAACTGAACAAAGAAAACCACTAACTTCAAATTTCACTTCTTTGTCTCCTGTTCTTTTAAAATCATGAAAGACATGTGTCACTTTTCCTGGCTGGCAAATGGCAAAACCCTGTAGAACTTGCATTTGTTTCTGCATTCTGATTGATAGCTGGACAAAAGCAGGCTCTGCATTACTATAACCCAGGTTACAGACTCACGTCATGGCTGGCCACCTTTGTGTATGTCAGCCAGTTGAGGGCTCTTTATGAATCTCTGCCCCAACACCCTCTGGCAGAATGGGAGATAGTGTGGAGTTTACACAAGTGGCATCACACTGTATAATCAACACATTTCTGGGCTACATACTATAGCTACAACTGGCTTTTAACAAAATTTGTACTTTTCTCTTTACCAACTCTGCAGGATACAATTTCCATTTATTTTGTTACTAGAGGCTTGGCACATGAAATTTGTGCACAGGTACAGTCCCTAGGTTTGGCCTGCAATCAGGGCCATCTTCCCTGGCTGCTGGAAGTCAGTCCTGCCCCCTGCCACCACCCACCCCTGGCCATCAGGCAATCAGAGCCTGCGGGCCAGGGGGAGGGACTGAGAGGTTGACAGTTCCTGCCCACTCGCCAGTCCAATCCCCCTGATGCTGGTCACACTGTGTGTGTGGGATGGGGGCCTTGGCCTGGCGCTGCCTGTGTTTGCTGCCACCCACCCTGGTTTCCCATTACTCATCCAGGGATCTGATCTTCCAGGTGGGAGAAAGGATGGAGAGGTCAGCCGGCAAGCCCTGATCAGGCGATTGGGGCCTGTGGGCTGGGGGCAGCTCCTGTGTTGAGCATCTGCCCCCTGGTGGTCAGTGCATATCACAACGATCAGTCATTCTGCCATTTGGTCAATTTGTATATTACCCTATTATTATATAGTCCTTCCACTCCCCACCTTAACACCTGCTTCTGATACCAGAACACTGCCCTCCCTGGTTACCTGTGCACGTGCTGCTTATATTCAGACCTCAGGTTTTTTCTGAAGTCAAGTCTCCACTTACCTCCAGTTCATTTTATGTAACATACTACATTTTTGTAATTATTTTTTATTGAGATGTGATTCACATGCCATAAAAATTCACCCTTTTAAAATGTATGTCAGTCATTTTTAGTACATTCACAACATTAGACAACAACCATCACCACAATTTAATTCCAGAACATTTGCATCATCCAAAAAATAAACTGGAAAAGAACCCATTAATAGTCACTCTCCATTTTCTCCCCACCTCCAGCTCCTGGCAACCTACATTCTGACTCTACAGAACTGCTGATTCTGGGCATTGAATAGAAATGGAATCACACACTATGTGGCCTTCTGTGGCTAGCTTCTTTCACCCAGCATAATGTTTTCCAGGGCCATCCATTGTGCAGATATGCTACATGCTGTTTATCCAGTTAGCAGTTGATGGACATTTGAGTTGTTTCCCCTTTGGAGTTTTTATGAAGAATGCTGCCATAACCTGCTGAAGGCTAAGTACAGCAGTTAGCGTAATAGATGCGAGAAGTTCATCAGAAGGCTGAGGGAAGTCTTCAGCAGGGCTGAAGATCTGCATATTATTACCTGCTGCCAAACAGCTGAAGGCAATTCCCCTAACCTAATGGTCCTTTGTTGTTTACCAGGCCTTACATTTGATATGTATATCTGCTTTGCTAAAGGGCAAAATGTGTGAATAAAAAGCCCTGCATGCGGACATGGGGGAGCCCCTTCCCTAGAAAGTGGAGCCTCTCCTGGCTCCCCGATGCCTTCCAAATTTATATTTCTTGTCTAGTCTTTCAATTCATGTATGTTGCAGCCTTTATCCAGATTCCTGAACCCTTGCCGAGAAAGACTGCAGCAATGACCATTCAAGCACAAGGTTTTGTATGGACATATGCTTTCAGTTCTTGTGAATATACACGTAGGAGTGCAATTGTTGGATCATGTGGTAAATCCCTGTTTAACATTTGAGGAACTTCTTCCAGATAGTTTCCAAGGTGCTTACAGCATTTTACATTCCCATCAGCAACATGTAAGATCCAGTTCCTTTACATCCTCGTGAATACCTATTCTTGTCTGTTTTGTTTTATCTATCCTAGTGGATGTAGGCAATATCTCATTGTGCTTTTGGTTTTCATTTCCCTAGTGACTAAAGATGTGAGCATCTATTCATGTTATTACTGGCAATCTGGAATGTCTTTTTTGGAGAAATACCCATTCTAATTTTTTGCTCATTTTTAATTGAGTTATTTTTCTCTTTATTATTAAGTTGTAACTTGAGGCCTGGTGTACAAAATTCATGCGGGGGCAGAGGGGCGGTCCCTTCAGCCCAGCCTGCACCCTCTCCAATCTGGGACCCCTTGAGGGATGTCCAACTGCTGGTTTAGGCCCCTTCCCAAGGTTCAGGCCTAAACCGGCAGTCAGACATCCCTCTCACAATTCTAGACCACTGGCTCCTAATTGCTTGCCTGTCTGTCTGCCTGCTCACCCCTAACAGTCCCCTCCCCCACCAGCCTGATCACGCCTCACTGCATCTGTGTGCCAGGCTAATCACCCCTAACTGTCCCTCCTGCCTGCCTGGTTGCCCCTAATTGACCCCCCCTCCTCCTGACGCTGGCCGGGTTATTCCCAACTGTGCCCTCCCTGCTGGCCTGGTTGCTCCTAACTATCCCCACCCCACTGGCCTGGTCACCCCTTACTGCCCTCCTTGCTAATCTGGTTGCTACCAACTGTGCCTCTCTGCTGGTCTGGTCATTCCTAACTGCCACCCCTGCTGGCCTAGTTTCCCCTCACCCTAATCACCCTCAACTGCTCTCCCTGCCAGCCTGGTCACCCCCAACTGCCCCTCCCTGCCAGCCTAGTTGCCCTACTCAGCCTGCTGTTCAGTTGTTTAGTCATCCCTCACTAACCCTCTACCGGCCTAGTCACCTGACACAGTCTGCCTGTTCAGTTGTTTGGTTGTCCCTCACTAACCCCCCTGCCAGCCTGGTCCTAAGCAGCCATCTTGTGAGGGTATGAGGGTTAATTTGCATATTACCTCTTTATTATATAGGATAGTTTTTGTATACTCTAGACATAGTCCCTTATCAGATATATGATTTGCAAATATTTTCTCCAATTATGTGATTGTCTTTTCACTTTCTTGATAGTGTCTTTTGAAGCACATAGTTTTTCATTTTGATGAAGTTCAATTTATCTATATTTTTTTGTTGCTTGTGCTTTTGGTATCATATCTAAGAAACCATTGCCTCATTTGAGATCACAAAGATTTACCCCTATGTGACTCTGTGAGTTTTATGTGTTAGTCTTATATTTAGATCTTTAATCCATTTTTACTTCATTTTTGATATGTGATATGCAAAGCAGTCCAACTTCATTCTTTTTGCATGAGGATGTTTAGTTGTCCCAGCACCATCTATTGAGGAGGCATTTCTCCATTGAATGGTCTTGGAGCATTCGTCAAAAGTAAATTGACCACAAATGTATGGTCTCTGAAATCTATAAAAATCTATTTTAAAAAATAAAAGAATAAGATTGCTTTCCTATCAAAGCCAAGTAAGGTGTGTCATTCATTATTCCTGATGAAGTCTGAGCAGCTCAGTTGCTAAGCAACTTTGCTGGGTTCTTATCAAATAAAATTCATGGAGAAGCAACTACACCCACCATGCATTTAGGCTATAAAGATCAAAAGTTGGGGAGGACAGAGTGCTTCTGGGGTAGGAGACAGTGAGGGTCAGTGACTGGGAGGCAGGGAAGACCTGGGAATGCCCAGGTTCTGGGATATGCAAATCTGCTGGGGGTGGGTACTGGCCCTGAACTCCAAGAGGTCAGGTTCAGAGGGAGGGCAGGGATGAGGTTCTGGGGATCCCCTGCCTGTGAGATTACTCCTCCTCCCCTTAACCCCTTAACCTGTTTATTTGGATGAAGTGGGTGGGAAGCAGATATGCAATGCCTGGGTGGAATGCCCCTCAGCCCTGGATCTCTCCCGGGGTGGGAGAGGGTGTTTGTTTTGGTTTATTTGATTCTTCTTACATGTTGAAAGGGGTGGCGGGGGAGTGTCTGCTTGCTCACCAGAGCAGCCCCACGTGATGCCTTTTCCTTTCCTTCCCTTCTGCCCTAAACGAAAGGGCATGAGATCTCCAGGGATGAAACCGTCCCTCCCCCACCCCACCCTCCGCCCCCCGCTTGAAGAAACCAAGATGGCAGCATAGGTAAACACCTAAACTGCTGCCTTGGACAACAATTCAAAACTACAACTAAAAGATAGAACGGACACCATCCAGAACCACAGGAAAGCTCTGTGAGTTTTATGTGTTAGTCTTATATTTAGATCTTTAATCCATTTTTACTTCATTTTTGATATGTGATATGCAAAGCAGTCCAACTTCATTCTTTTTGCATGAGGATGTTTAGTTGTCCCAGCACCATCTATTGATGGTACTGGCCCTGCACTCCAAGAGGTCAGGTTCAGAGGGAGGGCAGGAAAGCTGGCTGAGTGGAAATTCTACAATGGAAAGGAAAGAGAAAAGCACATTGAGACTCAAAGGAGCTGAAAAAGGCTGAGGTATGGAGGCACACAAGCAGAGAGGACTGACTGCTGAGTGCGCGGCTGGCTTTGGCAAAAGAGAGGAAGATGGAAACTCCCGACTGCGTTGAACTCCAGTTCCAGATGAGACTCTGGGAACCTAGACTCAGTTGGGGAGAATCTGGACTGTCTGGCAGCGGGAGAAACTTGAGGGTGGCTTTCTCTCAGAGGTGCTTGCAGCGATTACCGAAGGACACTTAGAGAATGGGAATTTTTGAGCATGCCCCATTCCAGAGAGGCCATGGACTATACCACAGATAGAGTTGTCAGTGCTGACACCAGGCCAGGCCTTGAGATACGGTCCAATGGCCCCTTCTAAGCACGTAGGCCTTCTTTCATAGAACAGTGTCAGCTTTCTGAAGAACAAGATTACCCTATAAATAACATTGTCATCAATGGCATGACTCTGACATTGCTTGGGAAAAAAATGTTTTGTCTTAGGTTGTTTGCTCTGCAAAAACAGGATGTGGTAAATGTGCTTAAAAGTAGTCCTACACAAAGGGTCGTTGCTGCTCTCTGGACTCCCTGTATGGAGAAAGGCAGAGCAGTCGCTGGAATAAAAGCTTCCTAAATTTTAATTTGGCCTGGACTCCAGTGGTCGTTTACTCACATTTGCTCCACAAGACCAGGGGCCTCATGGGGCAGAGCTGATGGGAAGCCAAGGCTGTCTGCTCCTCCCTTAGACTCCGCCCCATCCAACCTGAGCACAGAGCCTTTTGCAATTTTGCAAGTCTTGTCTCACAAGGGTGTCTCTAGCACAGAAGTTCTCCTAGCACATAAACAGGTGATCCTCACAGCCAATTGAAATAAAAATATACAGACACCTAACAGCAGACTAGAGGAATGCAAGAATCAAGTCAAAGATATGAAATACAAAGAAGCAAAAAACACTCCAGGGAAAAGCAAAAAGAAAAGAGAATCCAAAAATTTGAAGATAGTGTAAACAGCCTCTGGGACAACATCAAGTATACCAACATTTGAATTATGGGGGTTCCAGAAGAAGAGAGAGAGCAAGATACTGAAAACATATTTGAAGAAATAATGACAGAAACCTTCCCCCACCTGATGAAAGAAATAGACTTACAAGTCCAGGAAGCACACAGAACACCAAACAAAAGGAATCCAAAGAGGACCACACCAAGACACGTCATAATTAAAATGCCAAAAGCAAAAGACAAAGAGAGAATATTAAAAGCAGCAAGAGATAAACAGTTAACAGTTAATTAACTGCTCTCCTACAGAAGAGCACCCATATGATTGTCAGCTGATTTCTCAACAGAAACTATGTAGGCCAGATGGGAGTGGCAAGAAATATTCAAAATGATGAATAGCAAGAACCTACAACCAAGATTACTCTGTCCAGTGAAGGTATTATTCAAAATTGAAGGTCAGATAAAGAGCTTCACTGATAAGAAAAAGCTAATGGAGTTCATCACCACCAAACCAGTATTATATGAAATGCTGAAAGTTATTCTTTAAGAAGAGGAAGAAGAAGAAAAAGGTGCAAATGAAAATTAGGAACAACAAAAACATATTTATCAATGAATCTAAAAATCAAGTGAATAAAAAAATCTGATAAACAGAATAAACTGGTGAAAAGAACAGAATCAGAGGCATAGAAAGGGAGTGGACTGAAAATTCTAGGGGGAGAAAGGGGTGTGAGAGGTATGGGAAGAGACTGGAAAAAAAATTATACACCTATGGATGAGGACAGTGTGGGGGAGGTAAGAGCAGAGGGTGGGGTGGTAACCAGGTGGAAGGAAGCTATGGGTGGGAGGGAGAGAAGAACAATTGTAATAATCTGAACAATAAAGATTTGTTAAATTAAAACAAACAAACAAATAAACAAACTGGGGCTTCCATTGTATTGTGTGGAGATTGCACTCTATAGGAACCTACTTGATCTAAGGAGGGGTGGGGTCATTCACTGTGGGAAAGACTCCATTTAAATAAAGCCTTAGATAGGTACTAGCTGAGCCATTTGTGGAGGGCTTATCATCCATTCTGGCTGTTTCCTTGGAAACCACAAACTCAAGATAGCAGAGCCAGGGGCCACTTCCCAGGCTGGGCGGCCTCTAGGCCCGGCAGCAAGGTGGGCCTATATTCACCTCCAAGGGGGCTGCCTCTGACAGGTTCCACCCCTGGGCTGGGCAGCCTCCAGCCAGGCAGTGCGGTGGGCCTCTGTACAGCTCCCCTGGTGGCTGCCTCCAGGCTGGGAAACATGGGGGCCGCCTCTGCTGGGGATTGCCCAGGACCGTGTGGAGGCCCGCATGAGGTCCCCGCCCCCAGCTCCTGCTGTGCATGCCTCCTGCTGACAGGTCGAAACATTATGGCATCTGGGCTAATTTGCATATTCCTCTATTATTATGTAGGAAGGATGAGTGTTTATATATATTTGAAGGGGGGAAACTAGATTTCATCCATTGATTTGCCTAACCTACTTAAATAGGATTTTATATAATTAAAGTTGTAGATTTTAAAAAATTTCTTCTAAAAGTAGCCTGGAATTTATCGAAAAGTTACTATCCGCACTAACAGAATAGGCCATACTCATTTGCATTAATTTAGCCAATGTGGTTAGTATTTTCATTGCAAAGGTTATGGATATAAATTAATCAGTGGTTGCAGAGGTCAGAATAGTGGATCCCTTTGGGAGGGAGTTGACTGGTTGGAGCATAAAAGATCCTAGCGGGGCCTGGGAATATGCTTTTGGATCTCCGTCAAGTGCTTATTTGGGTGTGATGTGTGAGTATGTGCTCATTGCACTGAATGTTTAAGGTTGCATGGTCTACCATATAGTCAATAAAAAGAATAAAAGATCATTGCTTTGTTTTTAATGCTCACTTTTTTCCAATAAAAAGTATATATACAAAAATTTAGAAAATAAAAACATAAAAAAATTAAAATCATTTTTAATCAACCTTCCAGAATAACATGCATTGTGATAAATATTGTTTGAAGTCCTATAACATCTCAGCTCCCCTTCACTGGCTTATAGGGCATCTCTGGAAAACTCTATTACCTGTGCACTTTGATTCTGACACTGGAGGCTGTGGTCACATAGACACCTTGCACACCAACAAGGTCTGTTTCCAGCATCCATGCTTCTCCCTCCCAAAAGCCTTCAAACCCAGTTGCTGGTAATTACCTTGTCATTCACCCTCCATGACAGGCCATCCTGTTCCTGCTACAGCCCAAAACTGATGTCCACCTTTGTGGCACCAAGAATGGCACTGCTCCATCAATCTCCTGGAGCAGACTCACATGAGTTATGACACAGAGTTGGAGTCACAATCTTTGATGTCAGAGCACTCATTTTTGAATAAAGCAAATGAATAATCAACCTCTTTCCCTGAAGGTGGAGGGTGGCCCTGACTCATGGAACTTTAGAGAGATGATCTTTGGATTTAAAAATAGGGCCATGATGGTGCAAAGAGTGACCCTTCAGTACGAGTCTGCCACCAGCCAGCCACTGCGCCAATTGCTCTATAAATGTTCATTCACTTCACTCCTTCTGATGACTCCATAAGGATGGTGCTGTAGTCACTTCTGTTTTAGACAGGGGACTAGGCATTCAGGTGCAGCTCCATACAACAGGCACACCCGGGGGAAGTGGAAGATTAAGAGTTAAAGCAAGTTGTCCACATGTCCAGAGAATATGAGGTACCTTTTATGAAGAGTGCAACCAGAAGTGTATTTCCAGTGCAGTGGGCACAAAGGGATGCAAGGAGGGGATGCCATGGGCCTTGTGGGAATAAACGGGTTGGACACTGAAAGAGATGGCCACCCACTTGCAGTTTCCTACTTCCTTTGTCAGATTTCTCAACTGACATACAGGAAGAAATTAGCCATTTGGTCACATCTGAACACTCTGTGCAAGTTTACTCACTGTGACAGTTCTCTCTTAACCTTCCATCCCACAGCAATGAAATTGTGTTAATACAAATGCCATATAGGCTTTGATCAAAAAAGCGAGGATGCCTTTAGAAGTGTTTGCCGATGGCATGTGTCATCTGCCTCATTTACCACGAGGAAGCTGAGTCAGAGAGGAAGTATGAATGGGGTTTGGTTAAAAGCAAACCACTGTGCTTCGTTTCATCTGAAAATCACAGTAATGTAATAGGCCAAATCTGGTATTTACAGTCAAAGGAAAAGAGGGAAGAAATATTCCAAAAATACATATTGATATTACAGCTGAACCCATGCTCCAGCTAACATGTGAATAAGGCCAAGCTGACCTTATTATTCTAATGTGTCACCATGCACACTCTCACCCTCACTGACACAAGGCTAGCTTGTTGGTCTTAGGAAATGTGTTCTCTTCCACCAAGCACTGATTTTCAATATAATTATTGGGCAAAATGGAGCTAAGCCAACCTCTGTGCAGCTGAACCTCTCACAGGCAAAGTCCCCAGTCCAGCTGCCGTTTTCCCTGAAGATTCACAGGATTCTGAGCGCCAGTCTCAGTGCCAGGCCTCCCTTGATTGGTCCAGACTGTATTGGGATGCTTGGCTTTGCATTTCAATCAGACCCCTTTGCCCAGAGCCTGCCTCACTTTCCTCTTTTTTTTTTTAAATATATTTTATTGATTTTGTACAGAGAGGAAGAGAGAGGGACAGAGAGTTAGAAACATGGATGAGAGAGAGACATTGACCAGCCGCCTCCTGCACGCCCCCTACTGGGGATGTGCCCACACCAAGACACATGCCCTTGACCAGAATCGAACCTGGGACCATAGACCGAGGCTCTATCCACTGAGCCAAACCAGTCTTGGCTCATTTTCCTAACTTTTAAGAAGCAGTGCTCAGCCATAGTCTATACTGAGAACAGGGCCAGACTGCCTCAGAGGCCTTGCCATGGCTACAGGATCTGTTAAGATGGCATCTGTTTCATTCCTGCTCTTGGTGATTTCTATCATTTCTTTTTTTATCTTTGTCAATCTTGCTGGGTTTCTCCATCTTATTGATTTTTTTTTCCAGAAAATTTGGTTTTTGTTTCATTGATTTTTTTTTCTAGTAATTTTCTGGGTTTCATGTCATTGATTTCTGCTTTTATTTTTGTTATTTGTCTACTGCTGAATGTTTTGGTTTTATTTTGTTCTTTTTTTAGTATCTTGAGATAAACAGATTACTGGTTGGAAAACTTTTCTCTTCCCAGTATAAGCATTTGGGGCTATAAATTTCCATCTCAACATGGTTCTAGCTGCATCCCACATGCAGGGTGGGGCAAAATTAGGTTCACATTTGTTCATATTAAAATAATAATGATTATTTTAATATGAACAAATGTGAACCTAATTTATGTTATGGGTAAGGCTTTCTGTTCAACAGTAGGCTATTAAAATTTCGGGGAGTCAAAAGTATATACAGATGTTCAAATGTTTGGGGGTTGGTCCCTAATGCCTGTGTTGTTCAAGGGTCAGCTATAATTGAAATTATACAGAGTGTGTTCTTTGACCACAATATATTCAAATTAGAAATCAACAAGGAAGGACAATAGGAAAAGCAATAATTAATAAATAATAATACAAGAGTAAACTCTGTGTTTCACATACAACTGTAAACCAACTTTTGCCCCCCCCTCCCCTATATTTGGATATGCTGTAGGGTCATTTTCATTCAATTCTATTTTAAATTCATTTGAAATGTCTCCTTTGTCCCATGCAATATTTATAGGTATGTTGTTTAATTTCCAACTGTTTGGAGCTTTTGCTTACATTCTTTACATGGGTGGTCTCTTCATTGCAATTTACAAACTAGGATGCAAACAGATAAGAGAATGCAGGAGACAGTGAAGTCAAGACAGCTGACAGAGACAAATGTTTAGGTTGAAGAGGAGAAAATCTAAGGGAAACACATCTCAGCTCCTTCAAGGGCTGTCACCTGGTAAGGAAGAGATCAGCGCTGCAAGCATCAGCCAGACGGCACACGGTCATCAAGTACAATACAACCAGGGCCAGCACTGGACTGGCTCCTGCATTAGAGAGGAGCAGTCCTACTCTCAGGGGCTACAGCTCACATTACTGACGAACAGCAGCTGCCAGCGCTTCCCTCTGACTGTGGCTCCTCTGCAGTAGCATGTCTTTCCCATCCCTTGTGCTAGTGCTATACCCACGCCCACCTCCAAAGCCATTCTCATTTTAGTTCTCCATCCACCCAGATCTGAACAGTCTTTCAGAACCCAGAAAATATCCTGCCCCTCTGTGAAGCCTTTCCTGATAACTCCAGCTCCTCGTGAATCTCCCACCCAGTCATACCTCCTTATTGAACATAATTTTTTTCCCCAAAGGAACAACTTGATCTGCTCAACTGGATGGCAAGTTCCTTTTGGAAAATTGCCCTGCACCTCCTTCACAATCTACAATTCCTTCCAGAAGGCAGGCATGCAATGGAGCCCTCAGAACATACTTGCTGTTACATTCACCTCCCCGTCCTGTTTCACATATCCATGGACCTTAATTAGAGATGGGCGAGGGGGTAGAGGGGAGAGGGGGAGGTTCAGGAGCTTGGCTTTCTGTTTGGAAATATCCCAGTGAAATCTGGCTACACGATATGTTAACTTAATAATGCTCACTCATGGCTCTTGTTAAAGTTGATTTTCTTACTGAAATCCTTTTGTAATTAGTTTTTATGACAAAAGGCAAGAAAACCAGAATTCATGGGTCTGCTAACGATGCTACTGACTTATAGCACAGCCTATGGACTTTGAGTGGGCTGTCATGCACATCAGTCACAGAAACAACAATTATCAAGCAGCTCTTAAGAGAGTTCAAGCTGAAACCAGTTTGGCTCAGTGGATAGAGTGTCAGTCTGTGGACTGAAGGGTCCCAGGTTCGATTCCGGTCAAGGGCATACACCTTGGTTGCGGGCACATCCCCAGTTAGGGGGCTTGCAAGAGGCAGCTGATCGATGTCTCTCTCTCATCGGTGTTTCTAACTCTCTGTCCCTCTCCCTTCCTCTCTGTAAAAAATCAATAAAATATATTTTTTTAAAAATAGAGAGAGAGAGAGAGTTCGAAATGTGCCTTTTGGAATTAGGTTCTTAATTACCAATACTAAACAAACAGGCCACAGGTCCCTGCTGACCAGTGTCCCACAGCCCCCTGTATCCCTGTAGCTTTGCATCTTAAGTATTTGTCACAGGCTCTTTCCCCAGGGAAATCTCCTACCCACCTTTCCCACAGTGCATGGCCTTCTATCACACACAAGGATGATTGCTTTGAAAAGACAGACAACGGAATTCATCTTGGGTTCTCAGGAGCCCCAGTGCTGGGCATCTTGTAGGTTCCCACTTAGTGTGAATTGAATTGATGAAAAGAAAGACCAATTCATAGAGCCATGGAGACCTTGAGGAGTGACTACTAACTCTGCCCTCATGGGACAGACAGCAGGGAACAGATCCTGGTCTTGAGAGCTGACAGCTTTCTAAGGTGGGACAGAGAGAGGGGCCCAGAAGGAGAGATTTGAGCGAGGGCCAGAGGAGCAATTGGTTGGGGGAAAACAAGTTGTTTCAGGCAGTGGAGTATTGGGGATTGAGGTGTCAGGGATGAGGTACAAACCTGGAAAGTTTGTACCTCATAATGAGGAGTTTGGATTGCATCCCCAAAGTGAAGCAAACAAGGAGCTTTTAATTAGAAAGATGAGATATGTATTTTACATCGACAAATGATTCACTACATTAACAGAAAAAAGATGAAAATATATATTTATCTTACTAGATGCATAAAAAAAACCCTTGAAAAAATTCAACAACCATTCCAGACTTTTTTTTTTTTATTTGGAAAACTAGGGTTGCAGGACTTTTTCTAACTTGTGCAAGTGTGCATCATAGTAAATACCCTCCTCAATGGTCAATGGGTGAGTAAGGGAGGCCTCACTCTGTTGCGAGGAGTGGAAAAGTGACCTTCACCAATAAAATGATCTTTGTGCTCTAGGTCCTGCCAAAGCCATGAGAACAAGATTAATATCAGCTAAACTTATTGCACGCAGGCCAAAATACATGGCCAAGAGGAAAGATGCATGGAGAAGAATATTCATTATTTTATTAACTGTGAGAAATTGGAAACTACCTACACATCTAACAACAGGAAATGGTTTGAAAAACTCTTAGCACATCCA
This sequence comes from Lasiurus cinereus, assembly GCA_011751065.1. NCBI lineage: Eukaryota > Metazoa > Chordata > Mammalia > Chiroptera > Vespertilionidae > Lasiurus > Lasiurus cinereus. The sequence goes on from JAAGEH010000025.1 coordinate 100,369, forward strand.
TACATTTGAATATTAAGCAACTGCCAGAAAGGAATGTAGCAGAACTGTTGGTGCTAATTTGAAAGATTTCCAAGTGAAAAGAGCAAGGCACAGAGCAATCCATGTAGAACGTTTTGTTTTGTGTAACAGAAAGAAAAAGTATAAAAGGAAGGAAGAAAAGCAAAATATAAATAGCAAATGGTTGAGGAAGATTATTTCTGAAAGGAAGAAAATTAGACATATTGAGAGCAGAGCTGAGGGGAAACTGGGATATTTCAGTAAAACCATATAATATTTTTCTCAAATTTAAAAAGAAGAGCCCGAGAGAGAAAATGGCGGCCGAGTAGACAGAAGCATCTGGAGCTTTGGCGCTGGGCAGAGGGAGAGAGAGCGGCTTAGAGTCCCACTGGGAGTGTTTGTTGGCAAGTTAAGAGTCAGTTTTTCTCCAGGAGAAAACGGGGAACTGCTGGACAGGGCTCTCCCGGCCAGGCAGCCCCATTGCCACGGGGTTTTTGTCAGCCAGAGCCATGAGCGCGAATGCGGAGACCACGCCATCTTGCAGAGGGAGGTGGATGTCTGCGGAGGTCTGAAGCCTTCGGCTGGGCACCTATCGAGCAAGCCGGGGACCGGGGACCTGGAACTACGCTCTCCAATCGGCGCAGACACCTGCGGAGTCAGAGATCCACAGAGCACACGGAAAGGTCAGATTTTGCCTGGGATAAGAGGGAGGTGGATGTCTGCCGAGGTCTGAAAGCTGCGGCTGACGGAGGCACCCACAGAGCAGCCGGGGACCCAGAGCGCGGCTTCCCAGGCGGCGCGGACTGCGGGGGGGCAGATTCGGAGATCCACGCAGCAGTGGAAGGGTCAGATTTCCCCTGGGACAGGGTGAGGCCCGCACAACAGAGACGCGCACACTGTGGGAGCCGGGCTGCGGGAAAGCTGCCTCTGGAGAGGTCCACAGAGGTGGTCAGGGCGTGATCCCTGAGTGTGAAGGCAGACCCTCTGGGCTGTTGACAGAGGGGAGCTCTGGAAAACGACTCGTTTTTTTCTGGGGCAGAGGGATAGCCTGGGATTATTACAGTGTCCCGACTGTAAAATCCCCACAAACTGGCTTTGAGAACCACAGAGTAGCAGGATCTGAGCACAGCCTAGAGAGGTACTGTGCTTTGTCTCAGAGATCAACTCCGAAACACTGCCACCCAATGGATGACACACAAAATGACTCTCGAATAACCACAACAGAATAAAGAGATTAAAACACCAAGAGGAGAACACAGGGAACTGCAATACCTTCCCTACTGGGAAACAGGAGCGCCAAGTAGAATAATAGTGGAAGTGAAGGACCATTCTATTTTTTTTTCTTTTTT
>JAAGEH010000025.1:106406-173034 GCA_011751065.1 Lasiurus cinereus
TTTTCAAAAGACGACAGAAGGAAAGCCAAGAGACACATGAAAACATGTTCAAAGTCATTAATCATCCGAGAGATGCAAATCAAAACGACAATGCGATACCATCTTACACCTGTCAGAATGGCAATCATCAACAAATCAACAAACGACAAGTGTTGGCGAGGATGCGGAGAAAAAGGAACCCTTGTGCACTGTTGGTGGGAATGCAGACTGTGCAGCCACTGTGGAGAACAGTATGGAGTTTCCTCAAAAAACTAAAAATGGATCTCCCATTTGACCCTGTAATCCCACTCTTAGGAATTTATCCTAAGAAATTACAAACACCAATCAGAAAGGATTTATGCACTCCTATGTTCATAGCAGCACAATTTACAATAGCTACAATTTGGAAACAGCCTAGGTGCCAGTCAGCAGATGAGTGGATCAGAAAACCGTGGTACATCTACACAATGGAATTCTATGCTGCCATTAAAAAGAAGGAATTCTTACCATTTGCAGCAACCTGGTTGGAACTGGAGAGCCTTATGCTTAGTGAAATAAGCCAGTCAATGAAGGAGAAGCATCACATGATCAAACTCATTGGTGGATAATAAAGAACATTATAAACTGATGAACAAAAGGATAGATACAGAGGCAGTAAAGCTTCAAACAGACTGTGAAATTACAGCAGGAAGATTAAAGTTACGTGAGGTAGATAAGAGATCAATCAAAGGACTTGTATGCATGCATATAAACATAACCAATGAACATAGACACTGGGGGGTTGGGGTATGCCTGGGAGGGAGGGGGGGCAATGGAGAGATATGTATAAAAAATTAATAAAAATTAAAAAAATAAAAAATAAAAATATAAGTATCTATATATAGATATATAGACATCTATATATAGATATAGATATATTGCCAAATTAAAAAATAAAAATAAAAAGAAGAGCCCTTCCCATCTGAAGACCAGTTAATTAAATGTAACAATCACGGCCATAAATGATGAAAATATGAATCAGGACAACAGAAAAGGAAAAGAAGAAAGATTTGAAACCCTGTTGATTAAAAACAAGTTAAGTGATTGAGCAGATGTGATGGGTTTAGGGAGGAGGGGGTTCAATGGCTCTGCAGTCCCGACTGTGGGAAGCGGGTGAACGGTGACACGGGGAACTAAGAGCCGGTGCAGGGGGGAAGGTGGTGAGTTCACTTTGCTTCACTTAAGGGCATATGAAACAGTGGGTGGGTGTGTTGCACAGACAATAAGGAATACAGATCTGGGCTCAATGTAAGCCGCTGGCCTTTGGCCCGTGACACTGGTCCAAGCCACCATCATCCCTCCTAATTGTCTCCTAATTGCCTCTATTTTCTCTCCTGCCTTTTCAATCTGTTCTCCACACAGAAGATAGACTAATCTTTCCAAAAATCTCAGTGGCTGTTCACTGCATTTGCTTGGCACTGGCCTCCATCTTAGGACCGCTAATGCAATTAAACTTCCCCTAACACAATACACTCCAGCCAGCTACATTGGCCACTCAGTTCCCATCCCCCTCCTGAAATGGACCCAAACACACATACTCATGCACTAACACACCTGCATGCTTGTTCCACCCATCTTCCTGGATAATTCCCATGCATGATTTGGGGTTCCCTTTCGGCATCTCTGGAGAAGCCACCCCTGACTTCCACATCCCACCACCAATGTGGTCCCCAGTTTTTTCTCTCCTCTGTCTCCACCACTGACACCAAAAGAGCAGGAAGCATGCCTACTGAATTCACCTTTGTCCCCATCTCCTGGCACAGGCCTCTTCAATAAACTCAACCAACACTAGGTGAAATAACTGATCAGCATGCTAACAAGAATACATTAATGAGTAACGGCCTGGAGAGGTAAGACTGTCACAAACAATGTAGAACCAGGAGCGAGAAGAAGAGAGAGCTGCACAAGCCAAAAGGGGAGCATCTCTAGGGCAGGTGCTGGAGCCTGGAGACGCCGGGGCCAGCAGTGCGGGCGCTACAGAAGGGGCAGGCAGAGGCCAAGGGATGGGTTTTAGATTTTATCATTAGGGTCATGGAAGAATCTCTCCCAGTCACCAGCCATTTATCCGAAGCCAATTGCTGCATGTCGGAGTGAACAGGAGAGGAAATGAATGAGGAAGAAAGGAGTAGGAGAGAAAAGAATGGGTGTGTGGAGGGAGGCTGTTTAAGAGATCTAAGGAGGAGGTCTAGCAAAATAAATTATTGCTTTTAAAAAGGTAATATTTAAAACTGCACCACTCCCTGACTGTGTGGCATCTTACTGTCATCTACACTCCGTAACACTGTGTCACTGCACAGCCTCCGCCAGGAGGCAGGGGCAGCGGGTACTTGCACCACAGCACTGCGAAGATGAGGCTTTTATCCACAGAGCCAGACCCTGGGTCTTACCAAGGTGGTGCACAGACTGGAGAGGGAGTTGGGGCAGAGGGGCAGAGCCTTCCCTCCTGGCCATCACTTGATGAATCTTATCTTCTCCTGCCCCGGGAATAAATAAGACTCTACAAAGTTTCACCTATCCCAGGGTTGCTACTTCCAGTGGAAAAATCCCAGCTTGGTTCTTTAGATAGTACAGCCATCACGGTCTTGCAAACAGCAAACCTTTCAAAAGCAGTGTCTCCAACCAGAGGATGGTCTGGACAGGGCTGGAGAAGGTGAAGTACAGAAAGAGCCAGAGGCAGTCAAGCTGACAGTCAGTCATGAGGCCAACTCCTAGGCGGGCCCAGCTGCAGACAGTAACATGGACATGGACAACAGACAAGCTTTTCAGAATGTAAGCTCAGGACACACTCGGATGCTCGGTGGCAGCTCCTCTGGCCCAGCCTTGCCCCCCCTGCCCTCTCCCTGCCACTCCCTGACCCCCATCATCCACCTGAAGCCTAGCCTCCAGGCTGTTTCCATCCATAGGAAGCTGCACTTGCTTTCCTCTCTGAGTCACTCTAGGTTAACAAATAGAAGCACACATCAAAATCCCCCTTTAAAATCCACGAGAGCAAACCTTAAACCAAGGAGCTGCATCTATATATTATTATTACTTACAAATTAGAAAAATAGCTCATGGCTGTTCCTTTCAGTGGTGATACACCCGAATCTAGAAATACCTGTCTTCCATCCTGGGACCTCTGTCCCTGGCTGAGCTTCTGGATCAAGGGCACAGACGGTAGCCAAATGTCCCACCAGGGGTTCGCTCCTATCTGCGTGACAAGGTCAGGTGTGGGACCACATTCAGGGAGGCGCGGGGGCCACCACTCCGAGCTGCTCAAACCCTCGCCACCCTTGCCACATGTCTCCTTGTGAGCAGGGGTCATAGTTCATCTGTCTCATGCCCTGGGTCCCTCATTCAATGTCCACCCAAAGTAAACCTAAACGAATGTTTGAGGAATTTTTAAATCTTTCTCCATCGGGTCCCCACAGGAGAGATGAGGTAACCTGAGATTCTTTCAGGCCAGCTGTTTCCTAGCTTCTATCCCTCGTCTCCATTATTCCAGGGACTCTGAATCTCCATAAGATTTGGGGTCAACTGGTGATCACCCTAGATATGACTTCAAAAGAGGGTGCATACACTTGTGATGGTTCATGTCATGTGTCAACGTGGTTGGGCCCCGTTTTTGTGATGATGAATTAAATCAATAGACTAAGCACAGTAGATTATCCTCCCCAGTGCAGGTGAGCTTGGCCCAACCAGTTGAAGGCCTGAAGAGAACAATAAGGCTGACCTTCCAAAGACAAGAATTCTCCCTACCTAATGGTCTCCCAGCTGAGATAAGGCCTTTCCCTGCCTCCAGACTCAAACAGAAACAGGGGCTTCTCCTGGGTCTTGAGCCTGCAGACCCTGAGGCTTAGCCACCTCCGTAACCATGGGAGCAACCCTTCAGAGTAAATCTCTCTCTTTTCTTTTAATATATTTTATTGATTTTTTTTACAGAGAAGAAGGGAAAAGGATACAGAGTTAGAAACATCGATGAGAGAGAGACATCGATCAGCTGCCTCCTACACGCCCCCTACTGGGGATGTGCCCGCAACCAAGGTACATGCCTTGACCAGAATCGAACCTGGGACTCTTCAGTCCACAGGCTGCGGCTCCATCCACTGAGTCAAACCGGTTAGGGCCAGAGCAAATCTCTTCTGCACAGATGCACCTGCTATGGCTCTCTTCCTCTGAAGAACCTGAATACACTACTGTTAAAGCAATTTAGAAGGACAGCCACTTCTGAAAGGATGGCCTTGTTGCTAGAGGGGCACCTGGGCTGGGCGGGAGGGGGACCCAGTGGAGACTGAGCAGGTGAGGCTCCCACCCTGTCACCTCAGGCTGCCCAGTGTCATCACCTCTGATGCAGGGTGCTCTGCCTTCTCCCAGCACTCCCAGGACTCCGAGCTTCAGGGGCCTGGGAGCCAACAGCGCTGCATGTGCATAGCCGTGTTTGGAACTGCTATTAAGCCCAATCTGCAACATATTCATCAAAAACTTGAGTTCTGCCCGGGCACTGAGGCAGGAGGCCCCATGAGCCCTGCACAATTTGGGGAGGCAGGGGTGCAGAAGCAGTGCTGATGGCCATAAACCAACCCCTGTTGAAGCTGGGTGCAGGGTGCCTGCAGGCTTCTTAGACCATTCTCATTGATTTTTATGTTGATATGTTTTATATGTTGCATGTATGTTTGAAAAATCTCCATAACAAATGTTTACATTTTATAAAGGAAGGTTTACTAAAGAACCAGCGGGTGACATCGGAAGCATGCCGGACTGCAAAGCAAGAGAAGGTAGACAGGCAGAGTTTGGGGTTAGAGCCAGGGGACTGGATCCATCCTGGCATGCGTCCCAGACTCCCAAGGCTGTTTCTCTTGCCATTCCCGCCTGATAGGAAGGATTCAGTGCTGGGGTCGATGCCTATTCAACCTCACACCTCCCCCAGGACCCGGGGACAGGCTCCTTTCCCGCTGACAGGCTGTGGGGACAGACTGAGCAGCAGCTTTCTTCTGGGGGAGGTCAGAGGGTCCACGCTGAGACCCAGGGAAAGGAGATGAGAGGGGAAGTGCCAAGCTCTACAGGGTAAAGGCTCTTCAGGACCCAACATGGCAGGCCAGCAGTCCCCAAGTGTGCACACACCGTCCTCCTGCCAGAAGGGACCTGTCCCTGGGGGCAGGCTCTTCTCACAAAGTGGGGAGAGCAGTCCTGCTTTCACTGCTTTAGCCCAGCAGGTGAGCACAGTGATCACTCTGGGGGGAGGGAAGGGGGAGCGGCAGGGCCTGGCTTACGTGCTATTTCCACTGGGCACCAGGTTACAGGCCAGTTCTTCAACAGATAAGAACCGGGACATGATACTCAAGATTTTGTTTCATATTTGCAAAACAAAAAGCAATCATATTAAACACATCATCCATAGTCCAGACTGCCAAACAATTAGCATGAATGGGATTTGATACAACAGGGTTTGAATGAAATTGCTATCGGGAGCCGGAAGTGAGGAAAGGCTCCTTTGAGGGCATTCACTTTGGGAAACAACACATTCAGATGACACTCCAGGAAAGCTCCAGATCTGAGGTGGGCAGCCAGCAAACAGCGAGCTCTGACTGTTTTTCTCAGAAAGCCTTGGCTTGGGTAGTTTCAGTTATTCCAATCCTGCCAAGGGCACCAGGGACCCAAGGGCAAGGTGAGGCCCAGTTCCACCCCTCAACTCTCCTTTCTTCCAGCTCCCAAGTTCCCTAGTTTCCTGAGGAGCCTAGAATCATGGCCAGAGTTCCAGGACACCACTGCAAGTGTGGCCTGGCAGACAAGCTGGGCAGCAGCAAGGCCAGGCTGAGCCAGGGCCAAGACTCCACAGATGCACTAGCTACCTCCAACCGCCTGGGCAAGTGACTGAGAGAAAATGCCAGAAGAGAAGCTCCCACCCCCTCCCCTGGGTCCTCATCTCTGAAGGAGAAATCACAGAGCTTGCCCCATCTCCTTGCAGCACTGCTGGGGCCACAGAGGTCAGTGCAAAGGTGTTTTCCATTCCCAGACGTTGCTTATGTGATATTTATCAGACCTTCCCCAAACACATGGGATATGCTCAAAGACAGCACAGAGGAGAGGGGGGCCAGGAAGTTACTTTCAGAGGATTAACATTTCATCAGCAGTTTATCTTTCAAAATTATTTTCTCTTAAGCTTGAATATAAAAGAAATGGATGATATAATCAGTATTTTAATAATGGTATTTGAGATTTTCTAACAAGAAAGAAAATAGTATCCAGCCGGTGTGGCTCAATGATTGAGAGTCAACCTATAAACCAGAAGGTTATGATTCGATTCCCAATCAGGGCACATGTCCAGGTTAAGGGCTCCATCCTTAGCGTGGGCCATGCAGAGGCAGCTGATCAATGATTCTCATCATTGATGTTTCTATCTCTCCTTCTCCCTTCCTCTCTAAAATCAATATAAATATATATTTCTTTAAAAAAAGAAAGAAAATAGTAGCAGTGCAATCATCACAAGTTGTTCATGTGTGTGGTGTGGAAGGAGTGTATGTGGAGGGAGTGTAGAGTTATAGGGAGCATGGTGTGTATGTATGTGTATGGTGTGTGGCATACATGGGGTGTGTATGGTATATATGTGTGTTATGGGTATGTGACATGTATATGTGTATATTTGTGTGATGTGTGTGCTATGTGTAAGGTGTGTGTGTATGTTATAGTGTGTGGTGTGTATGGTATGTGTGGTGTATGTATGTGCTGTGTTTATATAGTGTGGTGTGTGTGATATTTCCAGGTCAGATTAATAATTCTGCCTATTAATCACAAAGGAATATTTTAAACTGTTTTTCAAACCATTTGGACAGTATTTACATGTAAACCATCCATATTATGAGAGTTTTCAATAATTTTAAGAAAAAAAATCAACTCTTAAAATTCTACTTTACATCAAGGAATACTTTTTAAATCTATAATTAAAACAAATTTTAATCAATCCCACCATAACACTATATCCAGGCTGTCTTGGAATAATTTGCTGGAACTGTTTAATGTGGCCTCTGCTCACGGTTACAGAAGGAATATGGTGCTAAGAATAAGGAGATTTAAGATACTTTTCTAGACACGGAGGCAAGTGTCTATAAAGATACAAACTAAGAATAAATAGGTTTTAGCCAGAACCGGTTTGGCTCAGTGGATAGAGCGTCGGCCTGTGGACTGAAGGGTCCCAGGTTCGATTCCAGTTGGGGGCATGTACCTTGATTGCGGGCACATCTCCAGTGTGGGGCGTGCAGGAGGCGGCTGATTGATGTCTCTCTCTCATTGATGTTTCTGACTTTCTATCCCTCTCCCTTCCTCTCTGTAAAAAATCAATAAAATATATTTTTTTAAAAAGAATAAATAGGTTTTAGAGTAAGTGCAGCTTATAAAGACCATTTACAGAGAGCAATAGAACATTTATAAATAAATGAGTAATTTTACCACCCTAATATCATCAGATTCATAAATGAAAAAATAAAATAAAATAATTTCTAAAGAGTTCTTCTAAGAGCAAGGCCATCATTCCTCAAGAAGAGCAATCAGCACACCAGGAACCAGTGCAGTGGTTCTTTGATTGGTAAATTCCCTGGAAACAGCCCGTGGCTGGGCTGTCGGTGGACGGCACGCTGCAGGCCGTGGAACCGGCGCACACCCACTCTCCCTGCCGATGTGCTCGGTGAGCACCAGACGCACCTTTCACATGGCCTCCGATTCTTGCCGTGAGCACTCCTTTGGTCCTAAGTCTGGTCACTTCTTACTCTGTTTTGCGTCTGTGGTGTGATGTGATATAAAGAGAAGCCCTTCTTTTGGGGACCCCGGAACTGAGGGCTCACCCTGTGCAGCCTGCAGTGTTGCCTCTCATCAGGCAGGGTCAAGGCCGAAACTCAACGCCATGCCCATTTCAGACAGCTTTTACCTCTGCCAATGGCCATCCTTAAGAACTGACCCCCAGCTGTTCATATCTCTCGCCTTCCTGAACCGCTTGCTCTGTGGGCCTGTGGGTGTGGTACATGTGTGGAGCCCCTAAATATTGCCTTGAAACCTGCTAAAGACCAGCCGCAGCCCCAAGGGCACTTGAGGTCCTAGCCAGCTTGGATTCTTGGGCAATAGAATTTGAAGGTGAGCAGCAGCATCATCAATACTTTGTATTTCTATCAGCTTTCTGGTACAAATTTAAAATGGTTCCCAAATGGAATTGTAATAAAAATATTTATTTTTCTTTGTGGTTGGATTTTCCTTTCCTGTCTGTCAAGGCCATATTTTCTTATTTTCCCTTTCATGTCACCAAAAAAAAAAAAAAAAAAAAAGCCAGTGTCTGGTGTGGTGGGTGGCTGCGGGTGGGGGGTACAAAGGTATAAACCTAGAGGCTGTGTGTGTCAAACATTCCTTGTTTACGTGACCATCAGCCACAGACTCAAGTGATGGCATGAAGGGCAACAATGTGATCTGAGCTTTGAATGCTACTGCTGCTCTGGAGCCTCGTCCACTTTAAACCTGTACAGCCTCTCTTCCTGAAATACAACCTGCTCTTCAAATAGATGATCCAAGCCTTCCAGACTCCCGTGTTTTACAGTTTCTACTTTCATGTAACTGAATTAAGCTGAAATATTTTGGGACACTAAGTCTGTGTTTAATATCCTAAAATTATAGGCAGGTATTTCTATGAGTGAAAACTATGCTTATATGCACATGAATTTTCCAGGAAACTGAAAATCATTTGGGGGTTTTGCTCAATTTAGAAATAAATTTAAATCAAGAATAACAGCCCTGGTTGGTTTAGCTCAGTGGATAGAGCTGTCGTCCTTCAAACTGAAAGGTCCCAGGTTCCATTCTGGTCAAGGGCACATACCTGGGTTGATTCCCAGTAAGGGGCATGCAGTGCAGGAGGTACCAAGCAATGATTCTCTACCATCATTGATGTTTCTATTTATCTCCCTCTCCCTTCCTCTTTGAAATCAATAAAAATATATTTTTTAAAAAGAATAATAATAAGTTCTTTCCCAAACCCTAAGTCTTTAGATTTTACAACTGATGTACAGTTGTCACAACCTACAGCCACAGAATGGACCGGCAGGGCACTCGTCACTACTCAGCCACAACTGACTTTTACAACTGGATGTCTGCCTTCGTTTGTTTGCCCTCACTCTTCATTCAGCAAGAGCAAAGCACTCAGCCAAGATGAATAACTTTTTTTAATGACTTCTTTTTAAAGGAAAACTTTAGACTAAAACTTTGACTTCTTTTTAAAGGCAAAAGTTTGAGAATTTTCCCTCCACTTGAAAACTATCCTCTCCATTAAACATGACAGGTATAGCAAGCTTTGCCTGGTTGATTTGTGTATTTTAACTGTAGCCTTCTGTTTTGTTTTTGTTTTGTTTTTTGAGATAGCAATTATACTAATATACAGGAAGTAAAATATTCCAGGTATCACTGTTTCAACTTAAAAGTTGTCGGGGTACTTTGTTTGGCTTGGTTATATTTTTTAAAGAAGAACTACAAGAGAAATCTCTTCTCCTATAACAAATTCAACCAGATGTGCATATTTTATGCTGATCTACGTGCCTTTTGTAAAATATATAAACCAATTTGCAGAGTTACTAGTAAATGAAGATAAATTAAAAAGCAGCTTTTGAGGCCTCATTTTTAACACTGACGATCACATTCCTTTTCAGTGCTTTTTAGATAAAGATAATCCACAAAGTTAACTGTTTTTGTTTTTTTAATATTTTGGTTACAAAATTACCAAGATACATTTTACTTGCAGTTGTGATTTGTTGAATTTTTAAACTAGATCTGCAGCAGGTTGCTGGTTTCTCAGTGGGCAGCACAGTGAGGAAAGATCTGTGTCTCATTTTTTTTTTTAATAAAAAAGTCGTGCTTTGGGGTGACCAGGCTGAAATAATGCACCCCTGCCCCACCCCGTGGCCTGGAGATCTGCTCGGATGTGGGCCAGCCCTTTGCAAGAGTGGGCAGGCCAGGTGGTCTGTGCAAGGTACTTGTTACTTAAATATCACAAAATACTTGCATAAGGGAGGGATTTTATAGACCACATAGGACACAGTTTTATAATTCTTTGTGTTGGGAGGGAAATCTCCTTTCCAGATGCTGCAGCTCAGCCTCCTCATTTGTTTAACTGGAAAACTGGTGGGGGGTGGAGGTGGGGGTGACAGTCCCAAATTTTCCTTCTGCTGATGCAAACCAAAACCTTTCCGTATAATGGAAGGCAGACGCCAAAGAAAACCTTGCTGGGTGAGAAAGTACAGCCTGTCTTATATAAAGTGAGACAGCATTCGCCTGCGCCACGAGGGGCTGGAAATGCTGGCCGTGAGAACGAAAGCAGCCCCCTGCTGCCTGGGCAAGCACAGCAGAGGCCACGCCACCGACAAGCTCATCGCGGGCTACCCAGCTCTTCCCAGGGTGCTCACCGCGTCTTGGGTAGGCCTGGCGCCCAGTTCCCAGGCACAGGGCCCACGCCCGAGGGGCACTGGCCGGACACTTGGCAAAGCGAGTGGTGAAGCTATGCCAGAGAAGTGCGGCCAAGGGAAACCAGGGCAGAGTGAAGTCACCGTTTTTAAACCAGCGTTTGTGGTGCCCGTGCCCGCTGCCAGGAGAGCGGGCTGCGAAGGAGTGCGCACCTCCCGGCCTGCAAGGCGACCCGCCCGGCGCGGACGCGCCCGCACCCGAGCTTCCCCACCCGGCGGCCCGCGCCCGCACCCACCTTGACGACGTATGTGACTCCGGCCCCTAGCACCTGGTCGCTGGCTGGGAGCGCGCGGGGCGGCGGCTCGTCCCCGGGCCGACCCTTCCTGGCGCAGCGCATGGCCGGGGCGCGGGGGCCGGGGGGCGCGCTGCCGTCCGGGGCGGCCAGGCTGGGCGCGCTGCAGCTGCCAGAGAGCCGGGCGCCCGCCCGCTCCCTGGCCGCGGACAGGCCGCGGAGGCCCGAGCTGGCGAGTTTCAGGTGGGACACCTTGTGGAGCAGGTGACCCAGGCTGCCGGAGCCATCGTCCGGCGCCCTGCGCAGCGCGTCTCCGGACACCAGGTAGGGGGCCGCCGCCGCGGGGGCCGCGCGCGCCGCCGAGACCTTGCTGCCACCGCTCACCGACAGGTTGTGCAGAAGGTCATCGACCGATGTCACCGAGTCATTCCTGAAGCGGTTGTATTTGGTGCGTGGAAGCATGCCCCTCCGTGGGCTCGCCGCATTCGCCCGGGCGCTGCAGGTGCGGGCGCGGGATGCCGCGCATAGCAGGCGTGCCGCGGTCCCCAGAGCAGACTCGGAGGCCCAGACGGCGGCGGGGTCCGGGGTGCGGGGGGGCGGGAGGGGCGCCGGCCTCCCACCGCTAATGCCCCGAGCAGCCGCGGGCGCGCAGCCCGGACCCCGGACCCTGCTGCCGAGGGCGACGCGCTCGCTTTGCAAAAGTCATAGTTTCCTCTGCTGAGTGCCCAGCTGCTGCTCGGGCTGCTCCCAGCAAAAGCGTGACTCACTGTGAGCAGAGACCCTTCTCAACAAAGGCTCGGTGAGCGCTGCAAATCACTTCCTGCGGGGAAAAGAGAGAGAGAACAAGAAAACCACATACACCCACCAGCACGCCAGAGCCAATCAGTTCTCACTTCTCTTCTACCTTCCCAGATCTTTCTTTCCAACCTTTGATTTTTCACCTCCCCATCCTCCACACGCAGCTTTCGCACCAGAGGTAAACCCAGTCTCTTCAGATGAGCAGGGGAACTTTCTGAAGCCCATGCCTCTCTGCCAGGGCTTTCTCTCCCCCTCAGCCCTTCTGTGTGAGCCTGTAAGATTCTGACAGGGATGGTTAAAATGTGACCAGAGCTTTTTAAGAATAAGGTCTCTGGCGGATCCTCATTAATTCTGATTTGAAAAATAAGCAGGAATTGTTAAATAGCAAAATAAAAGATAAAAGAGAGAAATACTCACTTCCAAGTGAACATAAAATACCAATTTTCTGAGTTTTTCTTTTCAAATCAACAATGCAGCCATGACAAGTGTCTTTGTGGCAATGCAATTCCTCAAAAAAGGAAAAAAAAAAAAAAAGAAAGAAAATCTGCATGTGAACTTTCGCAGAGCGGTGAGGCCGCCTCCCCTGCTGGTGTGCGGCAGGCTTCGGCCGGCTGTGGAAAACCTACCGCCCAAGAAAAAAGCGTGCTTCCCTGTGAAGGCAACAGGCTCCAGAGACCCACTCCAAAGGGCTTTTATTCCAGCTGAGTGTGCTCACATACATGTCAATGTCCCTCAGCTGGGCTCGCAGCTCCACAATAAGGGGGACGGGGGTGCAGCTGCTCCCACATCAAGTCCACGGGAAAATGCCTTCATTCCAGGCATTAAACTGCACAGGCCTCCTTCCTCTCAGGAGAGCAGGGAATGGGAAGCCCCAGAAGAGCTGCGGGGCTCAAACCCTCCACTGCTGTTCCCATGGGCTCTGCCGTCCTCCCCATGCATCATAGCCCGCCCAGCACAATGCTGCCCAGCACAATGGCCTGCTCGCTGTCCAAGTTCACAATTGCCTCTGTGCAAGCACATGAATTTACCTCTCACACACTATCGGGTCACCCTGAGCCTTCTCACACCCACAACTAAACATGTGACACAGGACGCACCAAGGCTTGAAGAGCTCTGTGGAGCAGCTGTAACTGGTGCCACCCAGGGTGGGCCGCTGCTGGACGCAGGAGCACAGGGGAGCAGCGGCTACCACTCCGGGCGCAGGCCCAGAAGGACTGGCGCGGCTCTCATCTTTTCCCTTCCCCTTGCTTGCATAGCAACAGCAAATGCACACCCCATAGATGACTGGGAAGGTTATCAAAGCCCCCACAAAATCTAAAGCGGAAATGCCCTATCATTCCCAAACCCTGATCTTTAGACAAAAACAGCAAAATGTGAATGAAATGCTGTTTGTGTGAATGAAAGGGCTAGCGGAGAAGCCAGCATTTCTGTGAATGAAGCTGGGCCTTGCAGCCTGTGCCAGGCAATCCCTGGCTCCAGGGGCCTCAGCCAATGAGCAGCCGCCGCGATGACTCATTCAACAAAGGCTTGCTCAATAGTGGAAGGTTCCATTTCAATCAAAGGCGGGATCTTTCATCCAAAGGCAGTGTGGGGAGGGAAAAAAGAAAAAGAAAGCTAGCCTAGTCATAAAGATGCAGGGAGGAAGTGCCCACCACCTCCGTTCCGTGGAGAGGAAAAACTGTTTTTTCAAGGAAAATAAACACCACCGGGGATCGGTAGCTGTGACCAGGACTGCCCTCTTGGAGGTGAGCTGTGCCCCCAGACTTTCATTCAGCCATTCATTTACATCGCGGAGCAGCCATGAATGTGCCCTCCAGTTCAACATTTATTATGAATGCACAGTGCAGGCACCTTCAGAACCTCGGCGCCTCGCCTGGATCCTTTTTGTGAAAGGAATATAGAACATGCCTGCATGTCAAGTCTCCAAGAAGAAAGAAATCCAAAGCTAGACATTAACCCTTCAGCCAACCGGAGACCTTTCTTTTATTTTGATGAGGCAAATGGAAGGAATTGGCCATGTTTTAAATATGAATAGCAATATAAATGTACTAAATGTAAAAAGTGTGAATAATAGTCAAAGGCAGCTCAGCACCAAAATAGTAGCTGCCAGCCCACCCACCCCAGCCAGGAGCCCAACCCAACCCTCCTTAAAATAAGCAGGCAGAAGGTCATTGACCGATGTCACCGAGTCATTCCTGAAGCGGTTGTATTTGGCGTGTGGAAACATGCCCCTCCGTGGTCTTGCACTGTGCATTAAAATAAGATGGAGGATAGGTGAAAATTTCATAGGCTGGCAACACAAAGAAAACAGAAAAAGGAAACCAGTATAAGTCAGCCTTGAGGCTCAAGAAAACAGGCAGCCTGGGTCATTTACATGGCCTTTCCAGTTTCTCTTTTTAAATCTATTAATTTAAAAGCATATTAATGCCTGCCTGGTGTTGCTCAGTGGTTGAATGTTGACCTATGAACCAGTTTGATTCCCAGTCAGGGCACATGCCCGGGTTTTGGGCTTGATCCCCAGTGTGGGGCGTGCAGGAGGTAGCTCATCAATAATTCTCATCATTAATGTTTCTCTTCCTCTCCCTTTTCCTCTCTGAAATCAGTAATAAAAAATTTTTTAATATATTTTATTGATTTTTTTACAGAGAGGAAGGGAGAAGGATAGAGAGAAACATCGATGGGAGAGACATCGATCAGCTGCCTCTTGCACACCCGCTACTGGGGATGTGCCCGACACTAAGGTACATGCCCTTAACCGGAATCGAACCTGGGACCTTTCAGTCTGCAGACCTACGCTCTATCCACTGAGCCAAACCTGTTTCGGCGAGTAATAAAAAAATTTTTTAAAAACATTTAAAAAGTATACTGTTTTTTATTTCTACCTTAACCACACAGTTAGTGTTTAAAATGACACAACTGTACTGCCTCTCAGTGCTTTAGGT
Organism: Lasiurus cinereus; assembly: GCA_011751065.1. Taxonomy (NCBI): domain Eukaryota; kingdom Metazoa; phylum Chordata; class Mammalia; order Chiroptera; family Vespertilionidae; genus Lasiurus; species Lasiurus cinereus. Next base: position 120,861 of record JAAGEH010000025.1, read on the forward strand.
CAGAGGTCCAACATGGATCCCCCAGGATAGTTCAAGGGTAGGTAGGGCAGCTTTCCTTCTGGAGGCCCTGGGGAGAATCCTGAGCCTGGCCTTTTCCCACTTCCAGAGGCCGCCCATGCTTCCCTGATGATGGATCATGAGCTGGGCCCTGGGAAAGGTGCTTTGCCCACAGAGGGATTCATTCTAGCAAGACAGGCAGAAAGTCTAAAATTAGTGTCATAACATAGTACAATGCTATGGGGACGTTTTAGTGTATGAGACACAAACACTGCCCAGAGCTGAGTGTGTGAGCTTGGCCTAAGAATGTTGGCGTGACTGCTGGGGGGATATGAGACACAAGACTGGCCGAGTGTCTGCAAGGGGCCGCTCAGTGAGAGTGAGGTGTGGGGGGAGGCTGATGGCTTTGAGGACAGCCGGTCTCCGAAGTGGCCACTCTGGGGGCCTGGCGCAGGATCAGGAGGGAGGCCTGCCCTCAGTGACCAGAATCTAGCAGCATCTGGCTTTGCTGCTCCAGGCCTGGCACGATGCTGCAATTAGCAATGTTACCTTTGACCTTGAGCTTGTAAGTGAAGTGGAGCGTGCCGGGGAAGGGGCTCATATATCCCACCTCCTGCTTGCCCCACGCCAGGTTCTCCACTGCTTGCTTCCCCTGCCCCTGAGCCAGGGTCTTATGCAGCCTCCTGTTCCCACCCTGACCCCTGCCACCCTCCAAGCCCAGCAGAGGCCCAGGCACGGGTGGGCTTGCCTACAGCATCTCAGGTTGGGCAAAGTGGGCGACCCCCACCTCTGGCTGGCTGTACTACATTAAACCAGATCAGCTGCTGGCAGGTCATGTCTCAGCTGGATGAGTCTCTCACCTATTCCTGACCATACACCCCTGGGTGGGTCACTCACCCACATCAGTTGACTGTGTTCCCATGAGAATGGAAGAACTCACGCCCCCAACTCTGTCCCCGACCGGAGCACAGTACATCTGTCCCACAGCTGGGTGCAGGGACACCCAGCAGCCCTGTGGCTGAGCCAGTGTGGGGACACCCCACGTCACAATGGGCAGTCCCCAGCTGGGAGCTTCCCCTGAGCCGGCTATGTGTCTGGGGTCCTTTCCTCCTCCTTCCCTCCCTGAGCCTCAGTGTCCCTCTCTCAGCTGGGCCAGGGCACCCTCAGGAACCAACAGAAGTGCAGGCTCTCCTTTAGTGCTTCACAGACAAGTCAAATGTCTGGTGTTTGCATCTAAATGGGCATTGCACAGTATACAGATGAGCCATAGAACTTAGGACAATTTATTTTATAATTTTCCCATAGAATACCGAATAGAAGATGAAGAACACTATTAGAAGTAGAGAGAGCTCTGGACACAGAGAACAGCTTTCGGCATGCCTCTGAGGCATACTTCACGGCCACACCGTTGCTGTGCTCGGCTGTACGTGGGCAGCCAGGCTGGTGGAGGGCGTGTGTGACAAAGCCGCTGAGTCGTGACAGACCTTGCAGACCCTGGAAAGGAGCCTGACCCCATCTCAATGGTGAAGGAGCAGCTGTGTCGCCAGTGAGCCCCTCAGGATGCCATCCCCACATCTGGCAGCTGACTGGACTGGAAGGACCCCATTCACTGACTGCCCCATGCCTAATGGCCATAAGATGGTCCCTCAAAAAAGTGAAGGCAGGAGAGTATGGCTGAGAATGTAGGGAAATGAGCAGTTTGATGAAAAGCATAGGGTGGAATTTCACAAAACCTACTGTGATTCCTCAGACCTGCCCTGAGTCTGTGCTGTGAGGGCTACCGCCCACTGTCATGGTCCCCATGCAGGCCCACGTTATGAACACATAGAGAGCAGAGGCAGGCCTCCCACCACCCAGGCCAGCAGGGGTTTGGACAGCCCACTCAGCACGCACCGTGACCTGAGCCTTCCCCGCGCCCCGGGCCAGGAGTGGGGACTTAGTAGAAAGCTGTTGTTACCTCTTAGAAGTTCTGATTGTTGGACAAACTTGCAGAACACTGCCGAGTAGAAAAAGTGTTGTCCTAGGAACACCCTCACTCCCAAGTGACAGTCTCTTTGGTCCTCTGGGCCTTGGGTATGGGCTCTGCACATGTGCTTAGGGAAGCAGCAGCCTTTCGTGCGCACTGCTCAAATTCCATCTTCCAAGAGAAGCCCAGGACCAGTGCCAGGCCCCTGGACTTTGGGAGCCACCGGTGAGCTGATTCCTCAGGCAGCAGTGTGGCTTGGCTTTGGCCGGTGTGACTCATCCCCTCCAGTGTGCTCAGTCGATGTTTTGTCCAAAGTAGCCGTCTCCCCAGGTGCACTGATGCCAATGATAACTGCACAGCCCAGACGCCCAGAGTGTCTCCAGGGACACTAAAAAGCCTCAATTCTCAAGTCAAACTAAGTTAAATCACTTCCTTTATTAAAAAGCTTTTATTGAGATGTAACAGACATATATATTATTTTAGTTACATTACGTATACAACATCATGACTTGATATATATATACCATTGAAAGTGAGCCCCACAGTAAGTCAGGTGAGCATCCATCACCACACAGTTACAATTTGTTTCCTGTGATGAGAACTTTTAAGATCTACTTTCTTGGCAACTTTTAAATATACAATCCAGTATTGTCAACTACAGTCAGCAAGCTGCACCCTACATCCCCAGTGCATCTTTATCTTCTGACTGGGAGTTTTTACTTCAGTTTTAAAATGCATAGAACATGTAGAGGAATGCATTGGGGAGGAAGGGAAGTCAGTGTGACAGGAGTGTCTCAGGCAGCCTGGAGGGTCGCTCACTCCAGGCGAGCCTTTCTTATCCAGCAAGTGCTGTGGGTGCAGGTGTGGGTCCTGCTATGGGCTGAGTGTAAGCCTCCCTAGTGGAGATTGCATTGGAAGGTGGCGAAGTAGTTAGGGTTAGACAAGGTCACGAGGCTGCTCCCTCAGAGGGGTTAGTGCCCTGGAGCAATTCCTCTCTCTCCTGGTGTGACTCTCTCTCCTGATGTGAGGACAGGGCTCCGCAAGCCTGGGAGAGCCCTCCCCAGTTCCCCGCACGCTGGCTTCTGGAAGGGAATGAGAAAGGAATGTCTGATGAAGCAGGCTGGTGTCAGAGCTGAGACAGTCCTGGGAAGGAGTTGGGGTGGAGCAGAGGTGCGTGTGTGTATGGAGGGCTTGGGGGTTGGAGTTCCCGCTGGACCTACAGGAGGCCGGTGCCCTCAGCCACTTAGACTGGCCCCACAGCCTGGCTGCCCATGTCCTTACCCACCCAGCCTCTTGGCTTTTACCATATGCCTCAGCACAGGCCTCCTGGGCGGACTTTGCCAGGATGGTGAGTGCTGTGTGCGTGCAAGGGGTTAGAGCAGCTGCCTGCCACCTGGTCCCTCCTGCCCAAGAAAGTGGGGCAGTTTGGAGGCTGGGACTCAGCAGAATGGCTCCAGCTCCCCTGTGGGCTGGGCCAGCGGTGCATAGGTTTTCTTTTTTCTTTCTTTCTTTTTTTTTTTAATCCTTGCCTGAGGATATTTTTCCCTCTGATTTTCAGAATGAAAAGAGAAAAAATATCAACCTGGGAGAGACACATCGATTGGTTGCCTTCCGCACACACCCTGGCTATGAAACCGCAACCAAGGTCTGTGCCCTTGACCAAGAATCAAACCCAGGAGCTTCTGGTCTGAGGGCCAATGCTCTAACCACTGAGCCACCGATCATGGTGGTGCCTAGGGATTCAATCGTCATTTTGGCGTAGGACAGTCACCATGGTGCCAGTGGGGAGATCCTCCATCGTGCACTGACCAGGAGCTGAAAAACGAATCAGGAAACTTGGGCCACCCCGAGGAATTGCTATTTACAATAATAAAACTTATCTCCAACAAATGGAACATTCAATAACAATTGAGTTGATGGAAGATTCTGGATTCCAATCAGGATTCTGATGAAATGTTACAATCTGTTTGCCAGAATATGATTTTGGAGACATTCAAAGGGAAACCTCAAAAATATTTTGATTTGCTTCATTTGGGGTTTTCTAAATATTTAATGTTTGAAGCCTTTCACATTATTGATTCAAAATGATGTTTATTTCCAACAACTTATGTTTGGTTGTATTTGCCATTTATAAACATTCACAGAACTAGCCCTACATGCCATTCATAATGTTGGTACTTGCTATTATTGTTTTATTCTTATATTTCTAGCATTTAAGTCAGAGGAGGATGGTGAGAAGGCCCTAAAAGGAAAGCTGCGGTAATCCAAAGGGCATAAAATCTCAGAGGTGATCCCAGGAAGTATCCACACTTCTCCCTCCTACCAGACTGGCCTCTGACAGTTTCCGCTGAATCTCCTGTGAGGATATGGAGAAAAATGGTCCTAAATTAAATCTCAATATTCCAGCCAGCCCGGCATCTCAGACTAACAGCATCTCAAAGTGCAGATAACATGCCAATGCTCCTGGGTCCCCCTTAGCAACAGGGTTGTCATGGGAACACATTGTAACTGGTTGAGAGGAAACAAGCAAGAGCAGGAGTTTGCAGGAATTTCTCATTGAAATAATTACAGTAGTTCTCAGTATGCTTAAGAAATGAATGCTCCATGACTGTTTTTTCTTAATTTCCCTTTTCAAAGCATGTTTGTGACAGTCTTGCATCCAAAGAGCATAGCTCAAATGCTTACTATTTTAAATCTAGACATTTTTCAAAGCCATTTTGGGGAAACACTTGGTGATCCATTATTCCTTCTGGGACCCAGAGTGTCACATGCATTTAAATATTTGTCCAGATAGGAAAGTCCCTAGGGGCCTAGTGCTGTGCAGGAGGAGCAGATGGAATGTGTATGCATTAATATTTGACATGATTTCATGTTAATTTAATGACTATGCACCATTCATGCTTTTGTTCAAAATTATTAATGACTAGAGGCCAAATCATGAAGATTCATGCAAGAATGGGCCTTCCTTCCCCTGGCTGCTGGCACCTTCTTCACTCTGGCTGGAGCCACTTTTCTTCCTTCCCACACTGCCCAAAGGCCTGGAGCGGCTGGGGTGGTGCTGAACGACTGCCCCCGGCCACTCGGCACCTGGATATGCAAATTAACCCACCATATTTGTTGGGTTAATTTGCATAGCCACTCATGATTGGCTGGTGGGTGTCACAAAGGTACAGTTAATTAGCATTTTACTCTTTTATTAGGTAGATAAATCATCACTTTTCGGGCTATATCAGTCCTGTTGCTAGTCCTGAGCCTCCCGAATGTCTGACCATATGGGCAGTTCTGGAGCTCTAAGGAGAGACTCAGTTTCCAGTTAGAAGCATCAGTGCGGCTCTGACTCAGAGCTGAGAGAATACTGACAGGGGAGTGAGCAGGTGCTCCCAAAGGTTCTTAGTGGGGAGGACCTCCCTCTCATAAGAAGTAGCCTTCATTCTGGAATGTGTGCTTCTCAGAAATTATATAAAAGCACAAAGACAAATACAAGGTTCCCAGAACTCTCCCTTCAAGAGCCATCATTAGTGGGCTCGACACCTTCCCCTGTCTTTATTCTCAGCCGTGCATCCTGTGTTCAGTGATATGGAGACATGCATTCAACATACAAAGCAAAAGAGGCGGTTCTGAGCAAAGAAGAACCAACAGGCCCTCTGACAGGCAGAGAGGTCCCTCCCTCACTCATGAAGGATGGTGTTCCCAGGAAGGAGACCGAGGTGCTCACTACGAACCATCACACTGAAGTCCACGATGGCTGTCACATTCTGCAGGCGATTTCCCAAGGACCTCGCGCTGGGCCGGCTCTCAACGGATACCCCCACACATCGCCATTCTAGTTTACTGTCATCTTTTTCATCTATTTTGATTTTAAAATGTCCAGATCCTCTCAGGCACAGGACCTTAGAATCAATACATTATGTTAAGGCAATAATGAGTAAAACATCTAGAACTGTGACTCAAATTATAGCATCATTTTCCCACCGTGTTTGTGTGTGGAGCTTTGTTCCCTGCAGGAACCCCAGCACTGGGCAGCCGAGCCGAGGACCATGACAAATGAAACAGTGTATGTGAAGTGATTCCAAAGAACTTTCCAGTCATATTTTTGTGTGTATGTGTTCCTTTTTTTGAATTCTTACCCGAAGATATGTTTTTATTGATTTTTTTTTTCAGAGAGAAGGTAAGGGGAAAAGAGAGAAACAGCAATGAGAGAGAGAAACATCAATTGGTTGCTTCCTGTATGCACCCTGATCAGGGATCAAACCCTCAACCCTGACCAAGAATCCCGAAGCCTTTCGGTATATGGTATGTGATACTCCAACCAACTGAGTCACCTGGCCAGGTCTGTGCTCTTATGGTATTTTTTTTCTTTTTCTTTTTCTTTTTTTTTCCTTGGGTGTTCTTATTTTTAAAATTTATTTACTTTTAGCCATTTTTTTTTGTGTGTGTAAAGAACACTTAAAATTGATCCTCTTAGCAAACTTCAAGTATACAATACAAAATTGTTAGCTATGGTCACATCGTAGTAGCCTTCATTCTGGAATGTGTGCTTCTCAGAAATTAGATCTCCATCGTTGTCCTGCAAAACTGAAATGCTGTGCCTTCACCAACATCACCCTAGCCCCCAGCAACCACCAGTTCCTCTGTTTCTATTTCAGATACCATGTAGAAATGAGATCGCCCAGCATTTGTCCTTCTGTGCCTGGCTTATTTCACTTAGTATAATGTCCTCCTGGCTCCTCCATGCTCTCATAATGGTAGGCTCTCCTTCTTTTTAAAGGCTGAATCATGTGTGTATGGGGAAGCCTGTGTGGCTTGAGATCTCTACCATTAGTGTCTGTCTCAGTCCTGTGACGACGAGGAGGAACTTGGGGAAGTGGGCAAGCCTGCGGAGGCTGGGGTTCCCACAGCGGCACCACCGTGGGGGAGGAAGAGTGAGGCCATGGCTGCCAGCACTTGTAGAGATGGCCACGGTCAGGGCCATCGGCCTCAGCACATTTTCTAGGCACACAGCCTCCATGGTCTGGAAAGTGACAGGTAGTCCACATTTCAGAAAGGAGAGCAAGAGTGAAACGTTTTTAAGGGACTACTCTCTTTGGTGGAAATCATCTCACGGAAGTCCTAGCCAGTTTGGGTCAGAGGATAGAGCATCAGCCTGTGGATTGAAGGGTTCCAGGTTCAATTCCAATCAAGGGCACATGCCCAGGTTGTGGGCTTGTACCCCAGTAGGGGGCATGTAGGAGGCAGCCAATTAATGATTCTCTCTCATCATTGATATTTCTCTCCCTCTCCTTTACTCTCTGAAATCAATAAAAATATTTTAAGGAAAAGAAAATAAATCATCTCATGGAAGTAACTTGGGACTTGTGAACAAATGGAGGTCAAATCTCCCCAGAGGAGGGAGGCCACGTGGGGAAGATTGGGGGTCCCTTTCCCAGAGTGCCCGCTGCACTGGCCCACGGCCCTGGTTGGCCAGCCTCCCCTAGTTCTCATTTTCTCCTGGTAGCCGCTCAGCCTGTGTTGGCAAAGAACCCAGGAAATGGAAGAGGGTTTCTCCTCTTCATGAAGAAAAGAGCAGAAGTCCTACAATCCTCAGTTTACATTTAAAACTTGGGCTAGGAACATTTAAAAAGAAAGAGAGAGGTTGAGATGAAATGCCTGGTCTCCAGGAGACCCAGGGAAGCAGGCCATCCTGCCTATGTTAAGGGCGAGGGCATGAGGGTGAAGGCAATGTCGGTTTGTGTGTTTGCCCATTGTTTTGTAGTTTACAAGGTACTTTCCTATTCATTGCTCTCATTTATAAAAAGGGTTTGCGGGATAGGAATTATAATTCCTGTTTTATGACTGGAGAGAACTAATGTTTGGGATGAAAAGGGAACTTACATGGCCTTGCATACACACATACATACACCCAGCACACACCATACACATATAGACATGCACACATGTGAGTCCCCCTGAGAGTGGCGGATGGACCCTCAGAGGCAGATAATGTTTAACAATCAGCTTCCAGGGAAACAAACCAACCCCAGTCGACAGTGTGTGTGGTTTCCGTGTTGCCAATGCTCTGCCAAGCTAGTTATGGTTTCACACGAGGCTCACAAAATCCCTGGCAATTTGACACTTGGCTCTTGTGAGCTGGTAGCAGCAAACTCCAGCGGACACCCCGAGTCCCTCTCTCTTTAGCCTGAATGCCTCCTCACTACCAGGGGAAAGTTACAAGTAAGGACTGGCCCCTGATGAGCAATGGGCAAAGCATGCAGGATGTGGGAAATGCTGCATTAAACACAGTGCTGCAGGGACTGCCCTCTGTGGTCTTTGGATGCTGACTCCCACTTCCACTCGAAGGTCAGAACTGGTTCATCTCCTGGAGGGTGCTTCTCCCCGAGGGCTGCCCACCACAGTTTGTCATGCTCTCAATGGCTCTTGTTGGAGACTGTTGGCTTCCATCGGCCCAGCTGTATTTTTCAAATTTCTGCAGCCTTGGGTGAGGGAGCAGAGCTAGTGCGGATTTCCTGCTGCATTGAGCTCGTCTGTCCCTTAGTGCTCACGGGCTGCGGGGGAGCATGTTGCCAGGGCGACGGCTGACTTGCAGGGAAGCAGTGGGAGTCCAGCTGCGCCCTTAGCTGGACTGGCTGCCTGTCCTGGATGGTCCTTTGTGGGGACAGTTGAAGTCACCCAGCCAACCTTGTTGGGTGGTTTGAAAGCAGAGCAGTCAAAGACCAGGGGACAGACTTTAATAGGGACAGACTTTAAGGGAGACAGAGGAGAGAGGAGCTGAGTTCTGAGAGGAAGGATGGCTGTGTTGAGGGGGCCCTCTCAGCCCACCTTGAAAAGAAAACTGGAATTAGCCACTCTGTGCTATGCGATCTCACACAATCCTCACAAACCCAAAGGGCCTCCATGACCCAAGACCCCGAGCAAACTTAGCTTAACGAGGCCAAGAAGCTGGGTGAATGAGGGACAGCTTGTGAGTGCGGTCACGCTGTGAACTCAGGCCTTTCTCGTCTGACTGATGCCTCCCCAGGGACACCTCCTAACACTCCATCTCACAGTAGAGTCAGGAGCTCAGAACGGGCTGGAAGCTCCAGGGCTGGCCCTACCACACAGGTGCCAGCTCCACCTCATTCTGTGGAGCAGTGTGAACGCGCCCAGCTGTCCATGTTCAACAACTCAGCTGCCACCCAACAGATGGCTGGGGTCACAGCACCTCCTATGTCCAGAGACCATGTCACAAGACCACTTACATGGCCTTGCACCACACATACATACACCCAGCACACACCATACACATATAGACATGCACGCACACATACATACCAACCATACAACACATATCACACACATGCACACACCACCCCGCACATACACCCCACACATACCACACACCACAACCAAATACACCACACACATACAGATACACAACACCACACATACATACAACACACAACACATATATACATTTACCACACAGAAACACACTCATACCACACACAAGCCATGTGGTATGGAAGCAAGATGCCCCCCACTTTGGCTCTGATCCTCCAGAAATAGTGAGGGGCTTTCCCAGCTATACACCGAGAGAAGATGGTGATTGGTCTGGTGTGGATGACAGCCAGATCCCAAGTCAATCACTGTGGCTGCAGGGGACAGTCTGATTACCTGGGGCTGGGCCAGTGCACAAAAACTACATAGCTGCAGTGGGGTGATTATACACTGGCCAAGGGGGACTCCCCCAAAGTGACACTGAGCATGTTACTGTTACAGCCCTCTCTCAGACAGTCTTCCTGATGAGTAGATCCCTATTCTCACATTCACTGGATGTTCTTACTAGGTTTGTTTCTTGGAGCTTAGTTCTATAAGTTCATTGATTTACCATATTTCCAGCAAAGAAAATAGACCTTTTTTATATTTACCTCAAAAAAAGACCATTTGCTGACACCGGTTTGGCTCAGTGGATAGAGCATCGGCCTGAGGACTGAAAGGTCCCGAGTTCGATTCCGGTCAAGGGCATGTACCTTGGTTGCTGGCACATCCCCAGTGGGGGGCGTGCGAGAGGTGGCTGATCGATGTTTCTCTCTCATCAGTGTTTCTAACTCTCTATCCCTCTCTCTTCCTCTCTGTAAAAAAATCAATAAAATATATATATTTTTAAAAAGACCATTTAAAGGCATGAATAATGGGATCATCTACTTTGTCCTTTCTGTTTGAGGATGCAAGTCTCTTTAAAGAGTTAACCCTTGCCCGCCAGTGTGGCTCAGTAATTGAGCAGTCACAGTTAGAATCCTGGTCAGGGCATATGCCCCAGTTAAGGGATTCATCCCCAGTAAAGGGAGTGCAGGAGGCAGTCAATTAATGATTTTCTCTCATCATTGATGGTCTATCTCTCTCTTCCTCTCCTTTCCTCTCTGAAATCAATATATATGTGTGTACATGTATCCTATCCTATATTATAAAAGCCTAATATAATAAGTATCTGGTCATCCATTCAACCAATCAAAGCATAATGTGCTAATGATATGCTAAGGCTGCTCAACCACTCGCTATGATGTTCACTGACCACCAGGGGGCAGATGCTCCAATTGGTAAGTTAGCTTGCTTCTGGGGTCCAGCAGATCACAACTGAGTGAGATGGCCTAGACACACCCTGGAGCCCTCCTGCAGTCCCTCCCTGGCTGGTCAACCTCCTGTGTCCTTCCCTGGCCCTGATCATGCACCAGTAGTGTCCCTCAGCCTGTCCTATACCCTCTGACAATCCAGGACCTCTCAGGGGATGTTGGAGAGTGGGTTTTTGGTCTGATCCCACAGGCAAGGTCGAGGGACCCACTGTTGTACAAATTCATGCACCAGGCCTCTAATCCTATCTAATAAAAGAGTAATATGCAAATTGACCATACCTCCACTACACCCACAAGCCATGCCCACCAGCCAATCAGAGTGAGTATGCAAATTAACCCAACCAAGTTGGCTACAGCCACAGAGAGAGCAGGAACAAGGTTTGGGTTACCCCTGGCAATGGAGGAAGCCAAGCTTTCCACAAACTCTGGCCAGCCCAGGCCTCTGCTTAAGGCAACAAGTTCCAATGGCTGTGTGAACAGAAGGCTTGGCTCTGCTCCAAGCTACAAAGTTCCAATTGTAGAAGATAAATAAATCCCAGATACCAGGGCCTCTGCTTGGGTCCCTAGGGAGAGTGGCTGGCCTGCAAACCACCACAGACCCCTCACTCAGGCCACCCCACGCCCCCTAATCTAGGACAACACCCACCCTGATCTAGGACACTTTAAGGTAAACCAGCTGACCTCCACCCATGCAGCAGGTCTCTATCCTATCTAATAAAAGAGTAATATGCAGATTGACCATTGCTCCAACACAAAAGATGACTGCCCCATGTGGTCAAAAGATCCTGCCCCCATGTGGACACAAGATGGCCACCACAAGATGGCCAGCAGGGGAGGGCAGTTGGCAGGGACCAGATCTCCAAGGGAGTGCAGTTGTGGGCAATCAGGACAGCAGAGGAGGGCAGTTGGGAGGGACCAGGCCTGCAAGGGAGGGCAGTTGGGGGTGATCAAGCTTGCAGGGGAGCAATCAGGCTGGCAGGAGAGTGGTTAGGAGGTGATCAGGTTGGCAGGTAGAAGAGATTAGAGGCAATCAGGAAGGCAGGCAGGTGAGCAGTTGGGAGCCAGCAGTCCTGAATTGTGAGAGGGATGTCTGACTGCCCAGATCAGGCATAAACAAGCAGTCAGACATCCCTCAAGGGGTCCCAGATCAGAGAGGGAACAGGCTGGGCTGCAGGACACCCCCCCCAGGTGCACGAATTTCATGCACCAGGACACTAGTGTGTGTGTGTGTGTGTGTGTGTGTGTGTGTGTGTGTGCAAAGTTAACCTTTAACTGAGCCTGTTTTTTGCATCTAAGATAATATACCTTTGGAATGTCAGAGCAATCCCTTTTTTCCAGACCCCTCAGGGTATAAGCTCCCATCTGAGTGCCACTCATTGTTCTCTTATTCCCAGTATACCATCTCTAAGTGCTATAAATATTAACTATTAACTAACACAATGTAAAAGAAGTGTTTGTCTTTTAATTTTACTCTTTATCCAATCTCAAAAATTTCCTTGCTTTGCTTTCTTCTGCCTCCCTAATCTACCACCAATGAATTTCAGTAATGATCCTATGCCTCCTCCTCTGATTGTAACATCCTATCTAATAAGAGTATTATGCAAATTGACTGCCACTCCAACACACAAGATGGGCACCCCCATGTGGACACAAGATGGCCACCACAAGATGGCCAACAGTGGCGAGCAGTGGAGGGCAATAAGGCCAACAGGGGAGGGCAGTTGGAGATGGGGGGAACGAGGCTTACAGCGGAGGGCAGTTGGGAGAAACCAGGTCTGCAGGGGAGAAAAGTTGAGGGGAACCAGGCCAACAGGGGAGGGCAGTTAGGGACAACCAGGTTAGGGGGTGATCAGGCTGGCAGGCAGAAGCAGTTAGGGGCAATCAGGAATGTAGATAGGCAAGCAGTTGGGAACCTGCAGTCCTGGGTTGTGAGAGGGATGTCCGATTGCCTATTAGGGGTGATTGGGCTGGCATGGGAGGGCAGTTGGAAAGGACCAGGCCCGCAGGGGAGCATCCTCTTTCTTGCTCAACCCCTACCCACACTGCCCTGGGCCAGTGGCAGGAAGGAAAGGAATACCCAGTATCCTCACCTGACAAAACCTCAGAACGCTCTGCCCTTTCTGGGACGGGCAGACAAATGCAGGTCTTCTCTCACAAGCACCTTCACAGTTCCTTCTGCTGCAGGTCCCACACTGCCACCCACAGCAACTCCTGCGTCAGCCTGCCCCTTCACCTGGGCAGGCTGTTCCGGTTACTATTGCTGCATAACAAAACACCCCAAAACTTAATGGTATAAAATAACAACCATTTTATTCTTATTATGATTTTGTAGTTTAGAAACAAAAATCCCAATATAAAATGAGCAAAATATTAAAACTGATACTTTTTTTAAAATATATTTTCTTGATTTTTTACAGAGAGGAAGGGAGAGAGACAGAAACTCAGAAACATTGATGAGAGAGAGACATAACTCCTTCTTGTAGTTTCTGAGTATAAATTTGCTGTAACACCTGTGGTCTGCACTGCAGTTCAGCCTTTGCGGCGGTGAAGTGCTATAACTGTAGTCGCTGGCCAGCTTAATAAAGGCTCATAAGTTTTGATCTCTGTCTCTGGTGGTCGTCTCTTGTGGGTTGCCCCACAAACAAGGTGACTGCCCCCGGCCTACAGCTGTCATTCACCAACTTCTGTGCTAAGTTCTATTGTAGTTGTGCCATTTTTAGCACATGAAAACTGAGCACATGCTAGGCCCAGGGTTGGCCTTAGCAACATCATGCTCTCTGACCAAGGCATGGCAGCGTGCCGTGTGTGGCCGTGCACACGCCCCTGTGCACGCTGGGATAGACATCTGCTCCTGTTTCTCTCACGTGAGTACCAGTGCCTCCTGCACACCCCACTGTGGAGATGTGCCCGCAAGCAAGGTACACGCCCCCAGCCGGAATCGAACCTGGGACCTCTCAGTCCGCAAGCCGACGCTCAATCCACTGAACCAAACCGGTCTCGGCAAAACTGATACTTTTTTAAAGAAAATATAACAGTGGAAGGGCCTAAGTCCTTCTGATGGAGGCCCAAAGGAGAAAAAAAGAAACGTGGCAAATAAGCACATAGTAAGATGTTCAACATTATTTACCATTAGAGCAGATACCTGGTCCCAGGTTCCATTCCCACCTCCAAATGGGGTGCATGCAGGAGGCAGCCAATTGATGTGTCCCTCTCACCTCTCTTTCTCTTTCTCTCTTTCTCTCTCTGTCTCTCTTCTCCTCCCTCCCTTCTACTCTCTAAAAATCAATAAAAAAATGTCTTCAGGTGAGGATTAACAACAACAACAAAAACTACAGTGAGGTGTGTGGACACACCTATTCGAAATTCCACAGTTTAAAGGAGTGAGCACAGGAAGTGCAGTGAGGGGTGGAGCAGAGCGTTCACACGCTGCTGACAGGGTGAGAACAGCAGCCACCTCTGGGATGAGCTTGGCACATATGACGTAAACATTCCACCACTGGTACTCTCAGGGGGATGCTCTTATGCTCCTCCTCCTTATTATATTCCTCTTTGTGAGTGTGAGGACAAGAAAGACCTATTTTTCCTTCAACAATTTATGAGAAGCACCTGGTAATTAAACTGTAAGATTATTCGCCCCTTTGATTCAAACAGCCCCTGTTCAAACTGCAAGACAAGATAAGCTACTTTCAAGGCTACATTCCTGCATACCTCTCCTCCCTGAAAATTTAATGACTGAGGAAATCTGGGCAGGAAAGTTTCCAGTTAGTAGAAAGGCTCTGCTCCCTCCCTTTCAAACCCAAGCTTCCGCCCTTTTGAGTTATTTGTAACTTTTGCTCTAAGAATGTTCTACAAGCTTTGGAAAAACACTGGTAAGACACCTCCCTAAGACATCTGCTGGACTGTCTCCTAAGGAAGCCTTTGGAGCAGTGGTCGCCAACTGGTGGTCCGCGGACTACTGGTGGTCCTTGAGGTCCAAAAGGTTGGTGACCACTGTCCTAAAGAACTGACAAAGACAACCCCTCTAATATCCACTCAGTTTCTATCCCCAAATCCTCCTCCCTTCCTTATCATCTAGCAATAGCAGCCAAGGCTTTAAAAGGGGTGCTATTTTTGTTTCTTAACCTTGCATTGATTAGCAATGCACCAGCCCTTTCCCTTTGGGGAAAGTGAAATAAACTCCCTCTCTTCATCTCTTCTTTTAGTTGTGAATTCTTTCACAGCCTGTGTCACTGGCCAAACCCTAACACTCTTTATCCATCATTCTTCCATTCTTCGGCAATCTTAGCTGGAGAAAACAAGCAGAGAGAGACAATAGCAGAGAAGAGAATTGGAAGTGGAGGGAACAAGAACAGAAAAGTTATCAGAGAAATTTAAGGCTAAGAAAGAAACTTTAAAATGACTATTCCAACCAGAGTTCTTGTGATATAATAAAAATATATATTTGGCCTTTGTCTCTGGTTCCTAGCAGAACTCCTAAAACATTTAGAATTTTCTGAGACAGAGGAGTACCCTTTGTTATTTATAAGAAGCTCCTTTTAAGCATTCCTAAGTTTATATTAATAAGGTGACAGGGTGGGGTCTCAGGCCAGCTTCAAATAGAGCTGGTGCAGGAGAAACCAAGATGGCGGCATAGGTAAACACCTAAACTGCTGCCTCGCACAACAATTTCAAAACTACAAGTAAAAGACAAAACGGACAACGTCCAGAATCACAGAAAGGCTAGCTGAGTGGAAATTTACAACTAGAAGGAAAGAGAAAAGCACACTGAGACTGAGAGGAGCTGCAGGAGGCAGAGGTACTGAGACAGGCATGCGGAGAGGACTGGCAACTGAGTGCGTGGCTGGCTTTCTCAAGCAGGAGGGAGATAAAAGCTCCCAACTGCACTGAACTCCAGTTCTGGGCAAGACTCTGGGGACTAAGATTCATATGAGGTGAAACTGGACTGTCTGGCAGTGGGTGGAACATGAGGGCAGCTTTCTCTGAGGTGCTTGCAGTGATTATCATGGGACACTGAAACACAGGGGCCTATTAGGGCAGGGCTGATGGAAAACCTATGCTGCCTGCTCTGCCCTGAGACTCCATCCCATCCAAGCTGAGCACAGAGGCTTTTGCAAGTCTTGTCTCATAAGGTATCTCCAGCACAGAAGTTCTCCCAGCATAGATACAGATGATCTTCACAGCCAATTGGCCTGGAGGTTAATTCCTCCCAGTGATACCAACAACAACCAAGACTGTGCACACAGTGCACAAAGGGGTACACCAAGAGTGTCCACCTCAGATAATTGGGAAGGCTGAGCCACTGAGCCCTATAAGACAAGTAGAATACAAGGCCACTCTATCAACTCAGGGAAGTAGCCAAAATGTGGAGACAAAGAAACATCACAAATGAAAAAAATGGAGGAAAGCAAGTGACTGAAGATAGAGTTCAAAACCATAGTTATAAGGTTTTTCAAGAATTTTCTAGAAAAGGCCAATAAATTTAGTGAGACCCTCAAGGATATAGAAAAGGACCAACTAGAAATTAAACATACACTGACTGAAATAAAAAATAGTATACAGAGATCTAACAGCAAAATAGAGGATTGCAAGAATCAAGTCAAAGATTTGAAATACAAAGAAGCAAAAAACACTCAACCAGGAAAGAAAAAATTAAAAAGAATCCAAAAATATGAAGATAGTGTAAGGAGCCTCTGGGACAACTTCAAGCATACCAACATCAGAATGATGGGGGTACCAGAAGAAGAGAGAGAGCAAGATACTGAAAACCTATTTGAAGAAATATTGACAAAAACTTCCCCACCTGGTGAAAGCAATAGCCTTACAAGTCCAAGAAGCACACAGAACCCCAAACAAAAGGAATCCAAAGAGGACCACACCTAGACACATCATAATTAAAATGCCAAGAGCAAAAAACAAAGAGAGAATATTAAAAGCAGCAAGAGAAAAACAGTTAGTTACCTACAGGGGAGCACCCATACGATTTCTCAACAGAATCTATGCAGGCCAGACAGGAGTGGCAAAGAATATTCAAAATGTTGAATAGCAAGAACCTATCACCAAGATTACTCTACCCAGCAAAGCTATCATTCAGAATTGAAGGGCAGATAAAGAGCTTCACAGATAAGAAAAAACTAAAGGAGTTCATCACTACCAAATCAGTATTATATGAAGTGCTGAAAGGTATTCTTTAAGAAGAGGAAGAAGAAGAAAAAAGTAAAGGTAAAAATTATGAACAACAAATACATATCTAAAAATCAAGTAAATAAAAAAATCTGATGAACAGAATAAACTGGTGAATATAATAGGATCAGAGGCATAGAAAGGGAGTGGACTGACAATTCTCTGGGGAAAAGGGATGCGGGAGTGCAAAAGAGACTGGAGAAAAATCGTACACCTATAGATGAGGAGTGTGGGGAGAGAGAAAAAGAGCAGAGGGTCGGGTGGGAACCAGGTAGAGGGGAACTATGAGGGAAAAAAGAGGAACAATTGTAATAATCTGAACAATAAATATTTATTTTAAAAAAATAGAACTGATGACCAAAAAACTAACTATGTGATTAGAAAGTGGGAACTTTCCCAGACCTCCTGAGATGAGGGGTGGGGGGAAGCTGGAGATTGGGTTGTAAAAACTCTTGAAGATTGCCAACCTTCTGGGATAGTGAACACATCGGTGTAATGGGACACTGGGGTCCCAGAAGGGGACACAGAAGCTCCATATACCCCATCCCAGCGTGGCCCTGAGTGGCTCTTCCATTTGCCTGTTCTGAGTTGTATGCTTTTCAGTAAATCAATATATGTAAGTAAAATGTTTTCCTGAGATCTGTGAATTCATACTAGTGAATTATCCTGAGGAGAGGATATGGGAGTCTTTGATTATAGATGGTTGGTCAGAGTGTAACTGGACAACCAAAGGATCTGTGCTGCCTGGCACCACTTGAGCCAATTAAGCAGAGACTGGGTTGAATCATACAAATATATGAGGGTTTATTCCAATAATGCTGGCAGTTTGGGAGAGCAGCAGGTCATCCACAAAAATCTGCTCTGCAAACCCCCATAAGCCAGCTGCTTAAATCAGATAGGACAAGGATTACATGGGGAATAGGGATCACTGGCATGGGAAAGAGGCAATGCAGGCTGGGGAGGGAATCCATTGATTGGGCAACAAGGTTGTTAATCTTTCCATATTTGGCAGTTCTTGAAAGAGAATGAACTGCATTCCAAGGCTGACTGCCAGGTCCTGGGGGTGTACAACTCCCAGCCAAGTCAGAATGTTCTTTGTTTAATCAAAACAAGGCAATCACAGTAGAGCATGATTAATATCTATCTATACATATAGAGATAGATAGATAGATAGATAGATAGATAGATAGATAGATAGATAGATAGATAGAAAAGGCTAAGTCACCACCCATACTCCATCCAACTGGCCAACCAGCCGACTGGCCAGTACATATGACACACACTGGCAATTTAAAAATAAATGTTGATGCTCACATGTGCGATATATATAAAGCTCTCACTGGTGTGAATTACACACAACACCAGAATGTATCTGAAGACAAACTATTGGCACAATGTACCTCTGAAGCCAAAAGAAAGCAATGTCATCAACAGAATATTATTTACTTATTAATTTATATATCATTTTCATATATACGTTACTATTTTTCTTTCATCTCTGACACTTCTAATATAGAGAAAAGGCAATCAGTGATATTAAAATATTTTGTATTTTAACTTTATAATACTATATTATATATACTATTTTAACAGGTAATTTTTTGCAGTAATGTAATTACTGCATGAATCTTTTTCTAATTAATTTCCTTTCAATGTGCACAAATCTGTGCACTGGGCCACTAGTTTGTTATAACTATAGCTAGTCCCCAGTATTCTATTTTTGTCCCTAACAAGAGCATAGATGACAACCTGGGACTTGGAACAGATATTGTTATTGGGAAACCCCCGGTTGGGCTTGGGCTGCCTGTCTTTGTCCATTAACGAAGGCAGGATTAAATCATATTGGGCGTTGAGAAGACCAGCCAACCAAGAAGACAGGCATTCAAATTCTGCCTTCCAGCAAGATTCAGGGGACAGAATTATAAAGGGGAAGGGATTGGGGTGAGGAATGCCACTACGTGCAGGCCTGGGGGTCTGCAGATGTCAGCTATTGCAATTAGTCATCAGGAATTGAGATGATATTTTGATTCCTGGTGGGTCAGCCTGACGCTGCTTGTTGGTTCTGCTTGCTGAATTCACAGCTGAGTCACCTCCCCAATCACTTTGCGCAGCCCTTTGAAAAGGAAACTAAGAAAAACCTAACTCCCTATTCTTACATATGAAACTTAACCCCCTATCATATATGTGTTCTAAGATTTAAAATAATATGATTACTTTTCTGATTAATTCAGGTGCTCTATCTGTTAGGTTATAAGTACCCCCTATCAGTATCTGAAGTGGGGATAGCCTAGTGCAGTGGTCACCAACTGGTGGTCCGTGAGGTCTGAAAGGTTGGCGACCGCTGGTCTAGTGGGACTGAGCCCTTAACCTGTGGGGTCTATGTTATCTCCAAGCCAGTGTCAGAACTGAATTAAATTGCAGGACACCCAGCTGGTGTTAGAGTTGGAGAACTGGTTAGTGTCCAAAAAAAAAAAAAAATCCATATTTGGTGTGAGAAAAAAAAAATCATAGCTTCTGGAGAGGAAAATGAGAGTGACATACCTGCAGAACTGAACTGTCTGTATTGCTTCACCACACCTTAGAGGTCCAGAGGACAGAGCTGCCTGAGCCACCTCAAGGTGAGGTGAGGCTGGAACATAGAGCTGAGAGCTTCAGAGCAGCCCCTTGTTGTAGGTGGAAGGAACGCACCAGGTGTTAGACCCCAAGTATTAGCAACGTCGGTACATGGTTGGGTTCTGGCTAGGAAATAATTCAGAGCAAGATCCAAACTATCAGAGAACATTTATTTCAAAAATCACAGAAGTAGAAAAAGTAATTCCTAGAAGAAATGGGTTTAGGAAACAAGTTATAGAGGTAAAGGAAGGATCCTTGGAGCATGGAGGGAGGAAGTTAATGATAACATGCCTGGGGCAAAGGCTGGAGTATGCTCCTGCAGGGGAGAGTGCAGGCTGGGCCCTCAGTCCTAAGGGTTGTAAGGGTAATTTTAAGGGAGGTCCCAGGGGAAGATCTCCATGGAATATTCAGCAGCTTCCCAGGTGTGTCATTTCAGGGTTGTGGTCTCCACTGACTGATTGGTTGATGCCAAGGCAGGGGGTCATTATGCAATGTAGGTCATCCTGAGGTCAGCCATGGGATCACTGGTCAGGTTTTGCTGCTTTTCTGGGTCTGAAGCTGACATACAACTGAAGCCTAGACATTTTCTCTAGGGAGGAAAGGTCAAGGGTCCAAACCGCATGACTAGTGATATGGCAGGGGAGGAAAGGCCACCCTACAATTGTTCCTTGCTAGACACCGGGGCTTTCCACCCTGGTGACCTTCTATAACTGGCCCAACGTCCTTGCTCTGCTCATGTTTAACTGCCTACCACACGACCAGCATGTGTGACCAATGTTGTCCACTTCTTCAGAAGCACCTGATGGCACAGGAGTCTTTATATAGAACAGACACTAGTGATGTGCAGGGTCTCTCCTATTTGTTGGTGAGATTTTCCTTCTGAGAAAGATCTTTTAGTAGGACTTCAAAACCAGATCATCTAAACTTTGATTGACTTAGTTATAAGAAGACTGTAAAAATGAATATCTTTCGCCGAGACGGTTTGGCTCAGTGGATAGAGCGTCAGCTTGTGGACTGAATGGTCCCGGGTTTGATTCCGGTTGGGGGCATGTACCTTGCTTGCGGGCACATCTCCACAGTGGGGCGTGCAGGAGGCGGCTGATTGATGTCTCTCATCGATGTTTCTGACTTTCTATCTCTCCCCCTTCCTCTCTGTAAAAAATCAATAAAATATATATATTTTTAAAATGAATATCTTTCAGTTATATAAATTTATCTATTAAATAGGATAGGTTTTCCATTAATAAACACATTAAAAACAGACAAAATATAACATGATACATTCATAGACATATATGTATTCTTAAGTTATTCACATTACACAACTACTTACAAGCAGAGAATATATTTTTCTGTTGCAAGTGACAGGAAAGAATTCAAAAATAGTTAAAAATCAAAGATCCCAATAAATGGGGATATGCCATGTTAAAGGGTTGGAAGACTCTTTGTAGGGGAGGGAAATACTTTATCCTCAAGGCTCTTTCAGCTGGCTTAATCAAATAGACGTGAGACAGACTGGCAAGAGAAATTAATCAAATTTAATACACGTGTAGAAATCCCACATACATGAGAGAATCAGAGACTCCATATGCATGAAAGCTTCAGGTAAAATCTATATTAATAAAAGGGTAATATGCTAATTAGACTAGATGTCTTCCAGATGATCTTCCAGACATCCTTCCTGACAAAGCTGGGCCTGGGAGAAGCTGCCCGCCCACAGTCCCAGGGAATGGGATTAAATCTCCAGTCAGATATCCCCTGAGTGGTCCTGGATTGGAAAGGTGGCAGGCCGGGTTGAGGGACGTACCCTCCCCCCTCGTCCCATGCACGAATTTCATGCACCGGGCCTTTAGTGGGTACATAAGACATCCTGAGCTAGGGATGAGGTAATGCACCTGGGGGCTTCAAAAAGTCTTTGCAGAGAGAGCACATATTCAGTAATTAGTTGTTCATCCTTCCATATCAGAAGGCCAAAAAAAGTTATCTTTGATAACCTCTATGTAGGCAAGGCCCCTAACTCAAGTTCTTCTGTAACCAGACAATCAATGGGTCTGTGCTGCCTGTCACTACTTGAGCCAATTAAGCAGAGACAGGATTGAATCATATATGAGCGTGTATTCCAATGATGCCAACAGTATGAGAGAGCAGCAGGTTCTCCACAAAATTCTGCTCTGCAGCCCCCCATAAACCAGCTGCTTATATAGGGTAGGACAAGGATTACTGGGGAAGTAGGGATTACAGGCCTGGGGAAGTAGGAGGCTGGCGTGGGACTCCATTATTTGGGCAACAAGGCCGTTAATCTTTCCATGATGACTGGCAGTTCTTGAATGAGAATGGTTCCCAGGTTGACTCTCAGGGCCTGGGGACATCCAACTCCCAGCCAGGACAGAAAGTCCTTTCTTTAACCAACACAAGACAGTCAGGTTAACAGTGCATGATTAATATTTTCCATAACCAGAGCTAGTCCCCAATATTCTATTTTTGCCCATAACGTAACTGCTAACTCATATGTCTGGAATTATATTTATAATCCCAAAATTACTTACTTAGATCCAGATTAGTCTTTTGTTCTTTGTTGTAATGCTATGAATACTCTTTGTGATAAAATATTTTGTATAGAATTTTTTAACTTGTAAATCCATGAATTAGGTATTTAAAAAAAAGAAAAAGAAACTGCCAAAAAGTTTTCCAGCGTTGCTGTGCTATCTTAAATTTCTGCCAACAATGTATATGTGATCCGGTTTCACTGTATCTTTAACAGCATTTTGGATATTGGCCTGTAATTCTCTTCTTTGTAGTCTTTATCTGGTTCTGAAATCACAATAATGCTGGCCTCATAAAAAGAGCTTAGAAGTATTCCTCTTGGATTTTTTTGAATAGTTGAGAAGGATAAGTGTTCTATGAATCTCTGGTAAATATCCCCTGTGAAGCTGTCCCGGGATCGGGGCTTTTGTTTGCTGAGAGTTTTTTGATTACTGCTTCTATTTCATCAGTTGTTGGCCTATTCAGGTTTTCTGGTTATTCCTGATTCAGTTTGGGGAGAATTTATTTTTTCTAGGAATTTGTCCATTTTATCCAGATTGTCCATCTTGTTGGCATATAGTTGTTCATAGTATTTTCTTACAATCCTTTGTATTTCTGTGGTGTTAGTGGTACTTCTCCACTTTTGTTTCTGATTCCATTTATTTGGATCCTCTCTCTTTGTTTTTTGATGAGTCTAGCTAATGGTTCATCAATCTTGTTTATCTTTTCAAAGTAAAACAGAATTTTTGGACTGGAACCAGTTTCTTTGTCCACAAGAATCAAAGAATGAATCCACGGACAGAAAGTGGTATAGATAGCAAAGGTGGAGATTTATTGAAGAACAAGTACAGGCTCCTACGTGGGGAGAAGGAAGAATCCCACAGAATGGACTCCCAAGTAGAGATTGGGAAAGGGTCCCACTGAGTTCCTTTTCCCTATGGTTTATAAAGGCTGCAGATCCTGGTGCCTTGATATCCCCTCTGATTGGTTACTATTCTCTTAGACTGGTTACTATAGTAACTCTCCTGGGCTCAAAAGTTGAATCTCACCTGGGACATATGAGGTTCTCCCCCTCCATTCTCCCCTACTTCCTTATTGTTTTCCTATTCCCCCTGGGATTTTTTCTCCTTCTGAATGAAGGGCTTCTTTCTCTCTATTTTGTAAATATAGACCTTTTGCTGTTCCCAGTTCCCTCATTCTATGGAAATGTACCTGTTGTAACTTTTCAGCTTCCCTATTCTTTGGAAACATACCTTCCATTGCTCTGCAGCCCTGTGCTCCCTCCAAGGTCCCTTAATTTCCAAATTTTCTAAACATGTCCTATTATACCCCTAAAATTCCTGTTTCAAAAGCATCAGCTCTAGGTTTCATTGATCTTTTGTATTGTTTATTTTAGTCTCCAAGTCTTTTATTTCCTTCCTTCTAGTTACTCTGGGCTTTTCTTGTTCTCTTTCCAATTCTTTAAGTTTTAGGGTTACATAGTTTATTACTAATTTTTCTTCTTTTTTGAGGTAGGCCTGTAGTGTAGTGAACTTCTCTCTCAGAACTGCTTTTACTGTGTCCCAGAATTCAGGGTTGTTGTGTTTTCATTTCCATTTGTTTCCAGGAAGTTTATTTCTTTCTTGAACTTGTTAACGAAAAAAATTATTCAGACCTGTAAAGAATTTTGTGAGTTTATTTGAGCCAAACTCTCAACATATGCCAGGAAGCAGAACCTCAATGTATTGAGATAATGCTCCGGAGAATGGAGGGTTACATCTGTATTTATATATCGCAATCAAAGGAAATGGACGTAGGTAAGTTACATGAAATCCATTGGTGATAGATTAGGGTGGTGGGATAAAGCGAGGCAGGGAAACCTCTGAGATAGGGTAAAAGTGAAATGATGGACATGTGTTTCTTTTACAGAGATGGATACAGGATACTTTAACATAATTAACAGTTGACAATTAACTTGAAAACAATAACAATGAGGGAATGTGCTGGTGCCATTTGTTATTCCCTGAGGGGTCTGGGGTAAAAAGGAAGTTACAAGTTACCCAGACATCTCACAGATATGTTATCTTAGAGGCAAATGAGCTCAGCAAAGATCTAAGTTGATCTTTGTCAGGGAAAATATCCGCCTAGGACATGACTACCCCTATACCCTGTTTGTAGTTAAATATTTAATTTTCAAACCATCTTTTGTGATTATTTTAGGTCTCTGAGTTTGCAAGACTGCCACATAGGCCTCCCCTGAGCTTGTCAGGTTAGCATGTGGCTCCTTTCCTCCACAATCTTTTGGGGACACATTCAGTTTAATAACATGCTCTTAACGCCTCTGTAAGTTTGAATATTTTTGTGTTTTTATTGTATGTGATTTCTAATTTCATGCCATTGTGATTTGAGAAGATGCTTGATATGATTTTAATCTTCTTAAATTTTTAAGACTTGTTTTGTGTTCTAACATTCGGTCTGTCTTTGAGAAGAATATATGTTCTGCAGCTTTGGGGTCAAATGTTTTATTTTATTTTATTAATGTATTACATGTGTACATATCTTCCCACTACCCTCCACTCCCATTCATGCCCTACCCCTCCACCCCAGTGTCTTGCATCCATTGGTTATGCTTATATACATGCATACAAGTCCTTCAATTGATCTCTTACCTACCCTACCTCTCCCTAACCTTCCCACTGCAATTTGACAGTCCATTTAATGCTTTACTGCCTCTGTATCTAACTTTTTGTTCATCAGTTTATAATGTTCTTTATTATTTCACTTAGCATAATGCTCTCCATTTCCATCCAGGTGGCTGCAAATGGTAAGAATTCCTTCTTTTTACGGCAGCATAGTATTCCATTGTGTAGATGTACCATGGTTTTCTGATCCACTCATCTGCTGACAGGCACCTAGGCTGTTTCCAAATCTTAGCTATTGTGAATTGTGCTGCTATGAACATAAGGGTGCATATATCCTTTCTGATTGGTGTTTCTGGTTTCTTAGGATATATTCCTAGGAGTGGGATTACAGGGTCAAATGGGAGTTTCATTTTTATTTTTTGAGGAAACTCCATACTGTTCTCCACAATGGCTGCACTACTCTTTATTCCCACCAAAAGTGCATGAGGGTTACTTTTTCTCCATATCCTCTCCAACACTTGTCGTTTGTTGATTTGTTGATGATTGCCATTCTGACAGGTGTGAGATAGTATCGCATTGTCGTTTTGATTTGCAACTCTGGGATAATTACTGACTTGGAGCATGTTTTCATGTGTCTCTTGGCCTTCCTCTGTATTCTTTCGAAAAGATTCTATTTAGGTCCATTGCTAATTTTTTTATTGGATCATTTATCTCCCTTTTATTAAGTTGTATAAGTTGCCTGTAGATGTTGGAGATTAAACTTTTATCAGTGATAACCTTTTCAAATATGTTCTCCCATTCAGTGAGCTTTCTTGTTGTTTTGTTGACGGTTTCCTTTGCTGTGCAAAAGCTTTCTATTTTGATGTAGTCCCATTTGTTTATTTTCTCTTTAGCCTCTATTGCCCTTGGAGCAGTATCAGTGAAGAAGTTCCTTCAGCATATGTCTGAGATTTTGCTGCCTGTGGATTTTTCTACTGTTTTTATGGTTTCCCTTCTTATGTTTAAATCCTGTATTCATTTTGAGTTTATTTTTGTGTATAGTGTAAGTTGGTGGTTTAGTTTCATTTTTTGCATGTATCTGTCCAATTTTCCCAACACCATTTATTTAAGAGACTTCTTGATTCCATTGTATGTTGATGCCTCTTTTGTCAAATATTAATTGAGCATTTAGTTTGGGTAGGTATCTGGATTCTCTATTCTATTACATTGGTCTATATGTCTGTTCTTCTGCCAGTACCAGACTGTTTTGAGAACAGTGATTTTGTAATATAGCTTGATATATGGTATTCTATTACATTGGTCTATATGTCTGTTCTTCTGCCAGTATCAGACTGTTTTGAGAACAGTGATTTTGTAATATAGCTTGATATATGGTACTTTATTCTTCTTTCTCAAGATTGCTATGGCTATTTGGGGTCTTATTTGTTGCAGATGAATCTTTGGAGAGTTCTTTCTATGTCTGTGAAATATGCCATTGGTATTTTAATAGGGAGTGCATTGAATCTATAGATTGCTTTGAGTAGTATGGACATTTTAATGATGTTGATTCTCCCAATCTATGAGCATGGTATGCTCTTCCATCTGTTTATGTTTTCCTCTATCTCTTTTTTTCAGTGTTCTGTAGTTTTCTGCATATAGGTCTTTTACCTCCATAGTTAAGTTTATTCCTAGGTATCTTAATTTTTTGGAGTGATGGTAAATGAGATTGCTTTTTTAGTCTATCTTTCTGTAAGGTCACTATTAGTATATAGAAATGCCATAGATTTCCTGGCATTAATTTTGTATCCTGCTACATTGCCAAAATCATTTATTAGGTCTATTAGTTTTTTTATGAAGTATTTCAGGTTTTTTATGTACAGTATCATGTCATCTGCAAATAAGGACACCTTTACTTCTTCTTTTCCAATTTGGATGCTTTTTATTTCTTCTTGTCTAATTTCAATGGCTAATACTTCCAGTACTATGTCGAACAGGAGTGGTGAGAGTTGGCATCCTGTCTTGTTCCTGTTCTTAGGGGAAATGGTTTTAGTTTTTGCCCATTGAGTATGATGTTAGCTGTGGGTTTATCATATATGGCTTTTATGATGTTGAGGTATGCTCCTTCTATTCCCACCTTGCTGAGAGTTTTTATCAAGAAAGGGTGTTGGATTTTGTCAAATGCTTTTTCTACATCAATTGATATGACTATGTGATTTTTATCTCTCAATTTGTTTATGTGATGTATTACGTTTATTGATTTGCAGATATTGTACCATCCTTGCATTCCTGGGATAAATCCTACTTGGTCATGGTATATGATCTTTCTGATGTACTTCTGGGTCCGATTTGCTAGAATTTTGTTGAGGATTTTGGCATCTATATTCATAAGGGATATTGGCCTGTAATTCTCTTTCATTGTGTTGTCTTTATCTGGTTTTGATATTAGGGTGATGCTGGCTTCATAGGAGGTGTTTGGAAGTGTTTCTTCTTCTTGAATTTTTTGGAATAGTCTGAGGAGGATAGGTTTTAATTCTTCCTTGAATGTTTGGTAAAACTCTCCTGTGTAGCTGTCTGGCCCCAGGCTTTCGTTTTCTGGAAGCTTTTTGATGACTGCTTCAATTTCTTCCATAGCTATTGGCCTTTTGAGATATTTAGATTCTTCCTGATTGAGTTTTGGAAGGTTATATTTTTCTAGGAATATGTCCATTTCCTGCAGGTTGTCCAGTTTGTTGGAATAGAGTTGTTCATAGTGTTTTTTTTTAACAATCCTTTGTATTTCCGTGGGTTCTGTTGCTATTTCACCTCTTTCATTTCTGATTTTGTTTATTTGGGTCCTCTTTCTTTGCTTCTTGTTGAGCCTGCCTAGAGGTTCATCAATCTTGTTTATCCTTTCAAAGAACAAGGTCTTAGTTTTGTTGATCTTTTGAATTGTTTCTTTGGTCTCTATGTCATTTATCTCTGCTCTGATCTTTAGTATTTCCTTCCTTCTGTTTACACTGGGCTTTCCTTGTTGCTCTCTTTCTAGCTCTTTGAGTTGTAAGGTTAGGTAATTTATTACCATTGTTTCTTATTTTTTTTTGCAGTAGGCTTGTAGAGCTATGAACTTCCCTCTCAAGACTGCTTTCACTGTGTCCCATAGATTTTGGATTGTTGTGTTCTCATTGTCATTTGTTGCCATGGTGTTTTTTTATTTCTTCATTGATCTCTCTGGTTACCCAGTCATTGTTTAATAGCATGCTGTTTAGTCTCCATGTGTCTGATTTTTTTGGATTGTTTTTATGGTAGTTGATTTCCAGTTTTATACCACTGAGATCTGAGAAGATGCTTGATATGATTTCTATCCTTTTGAATTTGAAGAGACTTTGCCTATGACCCAACATATGGTCTATCTTTGAAAATGACTCATGTGCACTTAAGAAGAATCTATATTCCTGGCTTTGGGGTGAAATGTTCTGAAGATGTCAATTAATTCCATATGGTCTAGTGAGTCATTTAGGATTAATGTTTCTTTGCTGATTTTTTGTGTAAAGGATTTGAACAATGGTGATAGTTGGATATTAAAGTCTCATACTATGATTGTATTACTGTCAATCTCTCCCTTGATATCCTCCAGAAGTTTTCTTATGTATTTAGGTACTCCTGTTTTGGCTGCATATACGTTTACCAGAGTTATTTCTTCTTGTTGGATTGCTCCCTTTAGTACTATGAAGTGGCCTTTCTTATCTCTTGTTATGTCTTCACTTTGAGATCTAATTCATCAAATATAAGTATTGCAACCCCAACTTTTTTTTCATTTCCATTTGCCTGAAAAACCGTCTTCCATCCCTTCACTCTCAGTCTGTGTGCATCATTTTTTCTGAAGTGGGTTTCTGTTATACAGAAGATATATGGCTCATGTTTTCTTATTTAGTCTGGTACCCTATGTCTTTTGATTGGAGCATTTACCATTTACATTTAAAGTTATTATTGATAGGTACTTATTTGTCGTCATTCTTACTCTTTACCCCTTCGTTCCTTCTTTGCTTCCTACTTCTTTTTTTACAGCAGACCCTTTAACATTTCTTGCATTGCTAGTTTGGTATTAAAATTTTTTCTTAGTCCTTTTTTGTCTGTGAAGCTCTGATTTCACCTTCAATTTTGATTGAAAGCCTTCAAGGGTACAGTATTCTTGGATTCAGACCCTTCCTTCGCATGACTGTATATTTCATTCCATTCCCTTCTGGCCTGATGATTTTCTGTTAAGAAATCAGTCGCTAGTATGATGGGGGTTCCTTTGTAGCTAACTTTCTGTCTCTCTCTGGCTGCTTTTAAGATTCTTACTTTGTCATTGGTGTTTGCCAATTTAATTATAATGTGCCTTGGTTTTGGACTTTTCGGGTTCATTTTGTTTGGTACTCTGTGAGCTTCTTGGATTTGTATAGGTTTTTTTCTTCCATTAATCAGGGAAGTTTTCTGCCATTATTTCCTCAAAATGGTTTTCTATTCCTTTCTTAGTTT
The DNA here is from genome assembly GCA_011751065.1 of Lasiurus cinereus. Classification (NCBI taxonomy): domain Eukaryota; kingdom Metazoa; phylum Chordata; class Mammalia; order Chiroptera; family Vespertilionidae; genus Lasiurus; species Lasiurus cinereus. Next base: position 149,843 of record JAAGEH010000025.1, read on the forward strand.
CCTCTCCTTCTGGAACCCCTATTATGTGGAGGTTGTTTTGTTTTGTGTTATCCCAAAATTCCCTTAGGCTCTCCTCCTGCCTTTTATTTTATTTTTTCTAGAAGCTGCTCTACTTGAGTATTTTTTCCTATTGTTTTATAGCTCACTGATGCAGTCCTCTGCTTCTTCTAGTCTACTTTTGATGCTTTCTATTGAGTTCTTTATAGCATCGATGTCATTTTTCATTTCTTCTTGGTTCTTCTTCATTTCTTCTTGGTTCTTACTCATATTGTTGAATTTGTTTTCCATTCTTTTCAGACACTTTATGACCATTTTTCTGAATTCTTTCTCTGGCATGTTGCTTGCCTCCATTTCATTTATGTCCTTTTCTGATGATGCCTGCTTTTCTTTCATATGCGGGCTGTTTCTTGGTCTGTCCATGGTCTCTCTTCTCCAGTTGTCTGGTTATGTGTCGGAAACCAAATATTGTTCTCACTAAATGGATGTAAACAGGAAGCCAGAAGGCAGGTCAACCTTAATTGCTCTGAAAGGTCAGAGCTAATTACTCACTGTTTTGTTGAAACATTATTGGTTGAAGCAACCTCTATGTTTGTTTCTTGTTAATTTCTGTTTTTGTTATTTCCTGCCTAAAGGCTAGGGGTGTGTCCCAAAGCCTTAATAAAAGGGAGAAAAAGGCCAGAGCAAGGGGCAGTCCTTTCCACTAGAGGAAGGCTCCCGCCTGGCCCCCCAATATCGCCAAATTTATGCTTTCAGTCTCTCATTTCGTTTGCGTGCGGCCTCCTTCAGAACCCGAACCCTGACCCGGGAACCCTGAACCACGCGGGACGTGGAAAGAGGTTCCCACAGTTATGTAGTTCTCTCTCTCCTGCGTTGATTTAAAGGCAAAAAAAAAATACTACACAACCAGGTTCAATACACAAGGCACTGAACAGAAATGTATTCACAATATTAATAGCCACAAATAAAGGTGACCATCAGAGAGAGACAAATTAGGGAATAGGAGAAAAAGAAGCATAGAGAAAAGAAGAAATAAGAAAAGTAAAGAAAACAAAGGAGTGCCAAAATGAAATTGGGAGAAGGGAGAAAAGAGAAAAAAAAAAGAAAAAGAAAAAGAAAGAAAAAAGTAAGCAAGAAAAGGAAGAGAATAAGAAAGAAAAGGGAACAAATTATATATATGAGGATAAAACTCCCATAGAACAGCCACTAATACCAACAAATGCCAGCAATGAGTACCTGGAGATTAATACAAACTACAAACAACAACTAATATCAAGGGAGGAGAAGTAAAACAGAGGTAAAAAATAAAAAAAAATTAAAAAAAGCAAATGAAAAGCAAAATAAAACAAGAAGAATAAGCAAAAGATTCTCACAAAAAAGTATAGAAAATCGATATAATCAACGTTCAAGCAAACAACAACAAAAGGACAAAAAGAAAAACAATTTTTTGGATAGTGAAGACAGAGAAGAGAGAGGTATGTATGGACTTACATCAGGGAATTGAAAATTATATATATATAAATGTGGTGTAATTTTAACAGGGGGTAAAAAGAAAAAATAGGGGAAAATCTAAAGTAGGAAAAGGGTAAGAGAAACAGGACAACAAAATGGGAAATGTTAGGAAGAGAGTGGTGCCATAAAGGTAGGGTTGAGATAGAGTAAAATGATGCTAAAGGAAAGATCAAAATAGAATGTAGAACTCTAATCCCAAAGTAAAATAAAGAGAAAATAAAATGACACTTTTTTTCCAAAAAGGTAAGATAGTAGTAGTAATAATACTGATTGAAAATAAAAATGTAATAATTGAAAAGGTAAAATCAATTGAGGAAAAAAGAAAAAAAATTAGTTTCTTAAGTAAAAGATGAATAAATAAAAAATTTAAAAAAATAAAAAAATGGAATGTGCAGTAGTGAAGGTCATTCACACTTCTCTATTCTTCTGTTTGGCATGCCTGTTTCCAAGTTGGGACAGTATTACAGTTCCCTGCATTCCACTGGTGCTCAGTGTTGTAAGCCAGTCCTGGTTTTTAAGCAGGTGGTGTGTCTTAATCTCTTTATTCTTTTGTGATTACACAAGAGTCAATTTGTGAGTCAGCCCCTGAGTGGCAGTGTTTTTGGATTGACCTCTCAGACTATAGGTCCTCTCTAGCCTGTGCTTAGATCCTGCTTTCCCTGTGGCACTCTTTACTGGTTTGCGGGAGTAGGCTGCCCCAGAGCTGGTTCTCCAAAGGTCACTCCTCTCTTCGATCCCCAGGTTCCAGAAAAACAACTTTCCCCTACAGTCTCCCAAGGTATCCCCAACTGGGTGATCCTATGTATTGGGCTTAGCAATCAGAAGCAAGGATCTGAAGAAGAAGGAGCACAAGTCTGCGCAGTCCTCCTTCCCCACTTCTGTCCAAGCAGCTGGCACACTCCCAGGCAGTCTTTCTATGTCAGATCAAAATGGGTTGCTTTCTAGAGATCCCCTGTTAGCAGCTCTGAAGACCCCCTTCCACATTCACAGATCACGCCAGGCCCAACAGCCACAGATTTCTCTAGATGCAGAGTATCCCCAGTCCTCCAGCTCCCACAGTGCACACCTTTCTGTTCTGAGGGACCAGAGACCTCACATTATCCCGCGCAAAATCTGATCTTTCCATGTGGCGTGTAGAGCTCCTCTGAATCCGAATGTTTGCGCCAATTGGGGACTGGTGTACTGGGGCTCGGAGCTGTTCATTGTGTGCTGCAGCTGTAGATTTTCAGGCTTCCATAAACATCCACTTTTCCCTTCAAGATGGCGCAGTCTCCTCATCTGAGCTGGTGGCTCCAGGAGAAAAAATCCAGCAGCAGTGGGGCTGCCTGGTCAGGGGAGCCCCATCAAGCAGTCCCCCACCTTCTCCTGGAGAATAATTGTCCCTTAACTTGCCAATAAACAATCCCAGTGCAACCCTCAGCTGTTCTCTGTCTGCTCAGGGACAAGGCTTGGGTCACATCCGTCTATTCTGCTGCCATTTTTTTTCTCTCGTAAAATGTTCTATAAATGTCAATTAAATCCATCTGATCCAGTGTATCCTTTAGAATCACTGTTGTCTTGTTAAATTTTTGTCTGGAAGATCTGTCCAGTGAAGTCAGAGGGGTGTTAAAGTCCTCTACTATTACTGTATTGTTGTCAATCTCTCCATTAAAGTCCTCCAGAAGTTTTTTTTTTTTATACATTTAGGTGCTCCTATATTGGCTGCATATATGTTTACCAGGGTTATATCCTCTTGTTGGATCAATCCCTTTGGTATTATGTAGTGACCTTTATTGTTTCTTGTGATGGCCTTCATTTTGAAGTTCATTTTTTTCAGATATTAGTATGGTGACCCACTTTTTCTTTTTCTTTTTTTTCTGTTTGCATGGAAATTTTTTTCTCATTCTTTCATTCTCATCCTGTGTGAGTCTCTTGTTCTGAGGTGGGTCTCTTGTAGACAGCATATAATTGGGTCATATATTCCTATCCATTTGAAACAGAATTTTTGGACAGGAACCCGGAGTCTTTGTCCGCCAGAATCGAAGAATGAATCCACGGATAGAAAGTGGTATAGCAAAGGTGGAGATTTATTGAAGAACAAGTACAAACTCCCACGTGCAGAGAGAGAAGAATCCCACAGAATGGACTCCCAAGTAGGGAGGGGAAAAGGGTCCTACTGAGTTTCTTTTCCCCATGGCTTATAAAGTCTGCAGATCCTGGTGCCTTGATATCCCCTCTGATTGGTCACTATTCCCTTAGACTTGTTACTATAGTAACTCTCCTGGGCTCAAAGGATACATGTGAGGTTCCCTCCCCGCTTCCCCATGGTTTTCCTATTACTTTTGGGCTTTCTTCTCCTTCTGGATGAAGGGCTTCCTTCTCTTGATTTTGTAAATATAGACCATTTGCTGTTACCAGCTCCCTTATTCTATGGAAATGTGCTTGTTGCAGCTCCCCAGTTTTCCTATTCTATGGAAATATACCTTCTACTACTCTACAGCCCTGTGCTTCCTCCATGGTCCCCTTAATTTCCAAAATTTCCTAAACCTGTCCTATTTTACTCCTAAAATTTCTGTTTCACATTTAGCTACCCTATGTCTTTTGATTGAATAACTCAATCCATTTACATTTAAGGTATTTATTGATAGGTACTTATTTATTGCCATTTTAATTCTTTATGCCTATGTTTCTCTCTATTGTTTTTTAATTATTATTACAGCAGTCCCTTTAGTATTTCTTGCAATGCTGGTTTGGTGTTGATAAACTTCTTTAGCCTTTATTATAAACTCCTTCAGCAGTTTCTTATAAAACTAAATTTTAAATCACCACATGACCCTTAACTTACACTCTCAGGCATTTATCCCAGAAAAATGAAAGCATGCATACAAACATTTATCACAGCTTTATTAGTAATGGCCAAAATATTGAAGTAGTCCAAGTGTTCTTATACTGTGCCACTTGTAGTTTATCATGGTATTTTTTAATTGAACTATTGATACAAGCAACAATTTGGATGAAACTTCAGAGAATTATGATAAATAAATAAATAAACTTCTAAAGAGTATTGAAGCATCCATCTTATAGAAAAACTGCTGGTTGAAATTTTAACTTTGCTATTGGCTTCTGTAAATGTTTGCTTGCTTAAATAATAAGAAAAATGAGACTGACAAATTTATCAGTGCTGGCACCAGGCCAGGCCTTTGGCTGAGGTCTCAAGGCCTCAGCACATAGGGGCCCTTTAAGAACTTGCAAAGGGGTGGGAAACATCCCATATTTGGGAGACAAAGAAGGTAAAAACATATAAATAGAGAAAATTTCTGCATGTTGGGGCCCAGATTTGAGAAACATTTTCCTCTGGACCCGCATGTAATAAATGTAACTCCAAACTCTCCGAGCATTGTTTGATTATTCTGATTTTCTGTAACATTATTGGTTCCCTGAGATTCCAGGAAAACCAACCCATGCTTGGCTTTTTAGCCTCTGGTGAGTGGACTGGGTTTGGGGCCCAGAGAAGCTGGATAGGCCTCTAGGAGGTACCATTCTGCTGATTTAGCATAATTGAACCGGGGGATTCCAGGCCCTCCTGGACCTCAGCCCAGGACCCGGCTGGCATCTAGAGAGAGTGGACAGACACTTCTGGACCTGTCGACAGAATCTGTAAGGTAGGGGCCCTACCAGTTAGGCCCACTCCAACTAAGTGGAAGGGGGGAGCTTGATCACTTCCCCGGAAGCTGTAGCTTCCTCAGGTAAATTAGTCAGGAATCATGTGTCAGGTAGACTGTTTAAACTGGGTAAATATCTGGTAGAAGTAAAAAACTGGAACTACCTAGTATATAAATGTAAGATTCTAGAGGTGAGTAAATTTAGATTCAATTAAGAAATTATGAGTTCACTCTGCTGTTTGTTTGTGTGTAAGACTAGCCAATTTGCTACCAAGAAAGGGGACTGTATGCAGTCTTAACTTCTCTGGTAGGTTCTCAGGAAGATGTTGGTTGAGAATTCTGTTCTGGGGTATGGGTGCCGGGAGTGCCCCCAAGCCTGTTTGGGAAGTTGGGCATTGTTTCATTTATCTGCTCAACTCCAATCTGGACTAGTCTACTTAGAGAGTGTGAGTATGGATGTTTGTCTGTCTTGGAATAATTATCTGCTCATTAACTGGTCTGTGTAAGGCTGAAGCTACTTTCTACCTATGGCTGTACATTGGAGAGTATTTGTTATCTTGTTCTATTGTTTAATTTGTTTAAGGATGGGATGGACCTGCTGTGACAGAGTGCAAGATTTAGCAGCTGCTGGAATTTCTTTTTCTGAGTTATTTTGCTCTCTGTCAGAGAGGGAATCAGCCCATTTGGCTAATAAAAATTTCTCTCTAGTTTTGTATAAATAAAGGTTTCAGTTTGCTCTGATTTGTGAATTTGTTATATTAAATTGAAATTTTAAAGTGCTAGGGTTAACTTAAAGGTATAAATTTGTGATATTTCAAAGAACAAAGAACTTTTTATTTATGGCTTTCTTATCTCTTTTGGTGGTCGGAGACTTCCAGGGACAGGGCTTACAGTTCTGCAGGGCAGAGAGATTTACAGGCCCTGTCTCTGCCTGTGATATCATAGTTCAACATAAGCCAGCTAAGTTATTATTAACCTGTTTATTTTATTTATTTATTTACGTGTGTTTTCTTTGGTCTGTTGTCTTTGTGGTTATATGTTTTCTTTGACTTGCTGTTTTCAGTTATTAGGATCCTCATAGAGAACATAACGTACTCTTTCCCTTCCTCCCTCATCCTGATTCCAATAGCATCTGTAACTGGATTAAAGATCTTTTCTTTCAGGAGGCTATCCAGGCTTTCAGTTAGCAAGAAATCTCCCTACACACCCTTATCCTTATCCGCTATCTTTCCAGGCTGACTAAGAATCATTTTTCTCCACTGATTGGACCTCAGCCTTCGAAAGGGAACACTACTACAGTGGTAGTCTGTAGTTTTCTCTGAAACTCCTACTGTTTCTATTTCTCCACTCTGTAGGAATTGTCTTCCTCTGACTCCCAATAGAAAAGAGAGACAAACAACTGGACTGGGGAATGGGAATGGTCGAAGAAATCAAGAGTGATAAAGAAGAAAGGTTTAATATATTCTAGGGGCTTAGAATAAAGAGGGAAAACAATGGTTACATAAAGAAAGAAGTATCCTTAAATATAAAAAGCCTAAATATACTGGATCTCAGACCATTTGCCTTGTGTCAGGACAGAGTAAATAGTTAATGCAGAAAAGACAGGAGGGAGGATGTCGGCAGTTAATCATGAAGCAGGGAGAGATAGGTTTTTGTTGATTTTTACTGTCTGCAGAGAGGTCTGGTCCAGGTGTCTTATCAGAACTTCACTAGATTCAAGGTCACAAGTTTTTTGCAAGCGTAATTAATCTAGCTGCCCTGGTGATTTAAAACTGGTAGCTACACACACTCAGCCCCCGAGAGCCAAGTGAAAGAAGGGTGCTGGATGCCTGAGCTGCCTGCAGTGACCCTGGAAAAGGCAGTAGCAGCAAAAAAAAGCAGGGGACAGCAGACATATACCTGATACTAGAGCTGCCCACTGCTGCCCAGTATATAATGAGCATTTTACAACAAGCAATATAAGACTTAGGCCTTTGGCTTGCTGGCTACAACAGTTAAACCAGAGGCCAGTGACTGCTACTGACCTTCTGGCAGCCCCAGGAATAGAGCAGCGAGTCTAGAATCTATAAAAGCAGCAGATAGAGCTAGTGAAAGCTCCCTGTTTGCAAATGTACTGAAAGGGTTCATTACCTGTTGCTGCTGGAAGAGGGGGGGCTGAGATCCCTTTCCAGTGCACTCCCTTGGGAGAGGCCTGCTCGCTGCTCTGCCACAAAAGGGACTGATAGAAAGAGAAGGGGCCTAATACTCAAGTCACTGCCACAGAAGCGCTTTGCAATATGCAAAGCTGCTTCTAACTGCAACTCTGGCTTTTTGGACTGGCGGCTTAAAGTCAAAGAGCAAAGGAAAGGCACTCTCCCTGGACCGGGGAGCCTTCAGGACTTTGAGATTCTCCAAGAGAGGAGTCTGACTGAGAGATGGCAGAGACCCTGTTGGGTTGGAAGGATCTAAGGCCACACATTAAATTTATAAATTATGGCTTTCTAGGCAAATTTCCAAGCCCAGTTATGCAGGGGTTAAGCTGCCTGTTACAGCAAAACAACTTTCTCCCATGCCTGAATAAATTTAAAAAAATTAGGCTGTATTTGTGGCTAGAAAGAAGAACTGGCCACCATGCACAGCCGTGACAGTGGCCTGCAGAAAACTGTATAATAGACTTAGATGATGCCTGTGTCTTCATAGACATGACTTCAGAAAGACAAAGAAAATTTTGCTTTAGTTAGAAGGTCAAGAATAGACCTTAGTCATCTCCCTAAGATATTTGTATAGCTCTACCATGTGTCATATATGGTAGCAAAAGATTTGGCTACCTAAGGTGGCCACAATGCCAATATTATACTTCATTGTCTTAATATTGCATTAACCTTACAGATTGGAATGCAGTTGCCAAAAGGACAAGTACCCAAATGGGCAAGAAAAATACCCATCTGGTTTTGGTCTCTATTGAAAGACAGTTGATAGCCTATATACTGTATTGCAGGCCTGTGTGGCCATACCCATGTCAGGTGTGACACAACCTCAATTTTAAGAAACTGGAGAAGGCTTGTTTGGAACAAAGGGAAGTGGTGAGTACCAGTCCTTTGTTATAGGAATTACAGACCCTCTGAGGTCCTGTGACATGTGAGACCCTGTAAAGCTAAAAAGCTCCCTTAGTCCTTTCTGAGAAGGCAGGTAACCCCTTCCAGAGACCATATAAAATTTTAAGGACAAGTCAAGTAGGGGAAACCGTACTACTAGGACAATTATAATTGTCTATTTGAATATAGACACATTTTGAATTTCTTGTCACTTGAAGACGTTTACATTACTCTGAAAAATCCATAGAAAACACTGACAAGGAAAATTAGAAGATCTTAAGGCAAGTCAGTATATTTTTCTCCTTATATAATTCCTCTTAAATTTGGCAATACTTAATAAATCATGGCAATACATTTCTTTGCATAAATTCAATAAAACCAGTTTCCAATAGTGGTTTTATTGATTGGAAATGTTGACTAGAGTATCATATTTTAAAGAGCCCTGTCTGAACTCTGAAGACTTGAAGCCAATAAAAGTGCCAAGGAAAAGCCTGGTATCTTGCTTGGGAGCCCTGAAAATGGCTGGGTCTTGAGCATCAAGTCTATGCTCTATCATCACTGGTGGTTGATCAGAGTAGAAGGGGTGCAATAAGGACACCTTTGTGTCCCTGCAGAACCCCCAAGCACTCTGGGCTGCAATGAGTAGGAGGGCTACTGAGATGGGCCTTAAAACCTAACGCGTGGTCCCAGGTAGAGTCGCTACAAGTGAGGGATTCACCTAACTCAGCAGGTACTGCAGGCAAGGCCAGACGGCAGCTGGATGGCTTGGCTTCCTAGCCCTACGGGGCACACTAAGATTCAATCATGAAATTCTGGCAAAGGTAGTTGGTTACCATTCTTGTTGTGTTTATGCAAATAATCAGGCCAAATTAAATACAGTAGGTAAATTTGTCTTGATTTGGCCCTTTTAATAAACATAGAGGTAATTTTAAGAAGAAAAATTCTATTTTAATAGAGGTTATTAAAACTGAAATCTTTTCTTTCCCTTCCACCAGACCATTTGTTACAGTTTGTCTCTGCCAGGTCACAAGCCCACCTCCTTCTGTGCCCAGGCCTCATCGTCCCTCTAACAGAGAGCAAAGATCTCTTGGCTCTGAGGAAAACTCCATCCCTTCTCAGCACGAAGCAGAAGAAATTCAACATCCATTTTCCCTAAAATAATTCAGAGCCAGGACCCTTGAGCTAATATATTAAGCAGATAGACAGACATAAGCAGAACAAGGACAATGGGCCAACTAGTGCTACCAGATGTAACTAAGTCTTTCCACCTCTGTGTATGTGCATAGCCAAAGAGGTGCTCACGCAAAGTCTCGGCCATTAGAAAAGGCCAGTAGCCTATTTGTCTAAAAGACTTGACCCTTTGCATTTGGATAACATACTTGCCTCTAGGTGGTAGCAGCCATAGCTATGCTTATCAGAAAAGCAAATAAGTTAACCCTGGGGCAGTAAGTAATCCTAATTGCCCAACATGAGGTCGAGGCTTTACTCTGGAATACACTAGAGCACTGGATGTCAAACACTCGAGTCACCCAGTTTCAGGCTCTCTGATAGACAAAGAAAAATCAGTAACAGTTTATACTGATAGCAGGTACGCATTTACAATGGCTCATGTATACAGTGCATTTTACAAGGTAATGAGTCTCCACAGAAGCAAGAGGGAACTGGGCTACAGATGAAGCTGTCCAGGAGGCTGCCCTAAAACCAGTGGGACCTCTACAGATTCTAGTGACTCTTCCAGACCCTGATCTATCCAATCTAGAAAAGCTGAAATCTATAACCAGTCTTTGTTCAAGTTCTTACAGGCTTTGCAGTCTACCCAGGAAGCAATCCAGAGCACATCTGAGACGATCCGCCTGTACCAACTTCTGATCCAGTTCATCCCTTCCACCCTGGTGCTCTGTTTGGGTACAGAAATTTGCCACCTGAGAACTGACTCCTACCTGGAAAAGACCACCTCCACGGCAGTCAAGGTCAACAGAATCCCAATGTGGCTTCATCACTCCCAGCTTAAGACAGCTCAGAAAAAATAGAGAGTCTAAGACTTTTCGGACTCTTTAAAGATTACTCCTGGCCCTCATTTTAGGCCCTTATCTTATAAGTAAGCCCACTAACTTTATTAGGCAGAAAATTAAAATTATAGTCCTCAGGGGTAAATATAACTCCCTTCTTGACAATGACCAAGAGTCAATGATTTGAATCACGTACATAAAGCCAGTGGGGAATGAAGCATCCATCTTATAGAAAAACTGTTTGAAATTTTAACCTCGCTATTGGCTTCTATAAATGTTTGCTTGCTTAAATAATAAGGAAAATGAGACTATTCTCACTTCAGAGAGGCATTTAACCTTCCCTGGATAAAATTACCAGTGCTGGCACCAGGCCAGGCCTTTGGCTGAGGTCTAAAGGCCTCAGCATATAGGGGCCCAAAAGAACTTGCAGGAAACATCCCATATTTGGGAGACAAAGAAGGTAAAAACATATAAATAGGAAAAATTTCTGCATGTTGGGGCCCAGAATTTGAGAAAAATTTTCCTCTGGACCCATGCTAAATAAATGTAACTCCAAACTCTCCGAGCATTGTTTGATTATTCTGGTTTTCTGTAACAGTATAATTGTGTGGTTCCACTTTTATAGCATTCTGCAACTGACAATATTATAGAAATGGCCCTAGCTGGTTTGGCTGTGTGGATAGCATGCCAGCCTGCAGGTTCAATTCCGATCAAGGGCACAATCCCTAGTAGGGGCATGCACGAAGCAGCCAATCAATAATTCTCTCTCATCATTGATGTTTCTGTCTCTCTCTTTTCTTTTTCTTTCCATTCTAAAATCAATAAAAATATATTTTTTTAAATTATAGAAATGAAGAACAGATTAGTGGTTACTAGTCATTAAGGACAGTGGGCAGATGGAGGAAAGGAGAGGGATGTGGGCTGACAGCATGAGAGATCACAGTGGTGATGAAATTGTTCTCTAATTTGACTGTGGTGGGGGACACAGAAATCTACACATGAGAGAACATTACATAAAACTACCCACACAAACATGAGTGCATATAAAACAGAAAATTTGAATAAAATCAGTGGATTAGAATAGTTAATATCTTGGCTGTGGTATCTACACTAATAAAAGAGAATCATGCAAATTATCACCACTCCCCTACACCTAACAGCCAATCAGAGTGAGTATGCAAATTAAACTGAAAAAATGGTGGTAGTCCCGCCTCCCACCCACTCCAGGTCTGTAGGAGTTGGAGAAGTCGGGGACCAGCACTTGAGGCTGGCTGCAACCAGAAAGACCAAGAAGCCACCTGCCCTGTGGTCCTAGGCCGCAGTCAGGTTGCAGAAGCTGCCTGCCCTCTGTCCTGGGGGAGATGGAGAAACTGGGCCCCAGTGCCTGAAGCTGACTGTGGCTCGGGAAACAAAGAAGCCGCCTGTCCCGTGATCCCAGGCCACAGCCAGAAGTGTCATGCCCACTTGACCACTTCCTGGGGAAGACAGAGAAAACAGGTCCCAGCGCCTAAGGCTGGCAGCATCCCAGGGAAGATGGAGAAGCTGCCCACCTGTGGTCCAGGTGCCAGCACCTGAGACTGGCTACAACCTCAGTCTGTAGGAGACGGAGACTGGCTACAACCTCTCTGTCTGTAGGAGACGGAGAAGCCACCCACTCACAGTCATGGGCACCAGCACTTGTGGCTATAGCCGAGGGGAAACCATCTGCCCGCCATCCCCTGCAGCTTCAGCCAGCCTGGGTGCCTATGGCTGACCAGAGGGGGGGGAGCCTGGATCCCAGGTGCCTTTGGTAGGCTGGAGGAAGGAATCCTGGGTCCTGGATGTGGGGCCAAGGCAGAGATGGTTAGAGGCAATCAAGCCAGCTGGAGAGCAGTTAGGGAAAATCAGGCTGTCTGGCAAAAGAAATTAGGAGCAATCAGGCAGGCAGGCGAGTGGTTAGGAGCCAGCAGTTCTGGATTGTGAGAGGGTCCCAGATTGGAGAAGGTGCAGGCCAGGCACTCTACCCCCCCATGCATGAATTTCATGCACTGGGCCACTAGTTATCATTTTGCAAGATGTTATCCCTGAGAAAAACTGGGTGAAGTGTATATATGATCTCTCTATATTATTTCACAACTGCTTGTGAACCTATGTTTACCACATGGTAAAAAAAAATTAGTAATATACCCATGTTGGTAGTGATAGTGGAAGCAACAGATGGGGGTCCATCAACAGATGAAAGGATAAGCAAAATGTAGTAGCGACATACAATGGTATATTAGTCAGCCTTTTAAAAAAAGAACATTCTGACACATGTTATAATGCGGATAAATCTTGAGAACATTACACAAAGTAAAATAAGCAAGTCACAAGGGATATATACTGCATTATTTCACTTATGAGGCTCCTTGAACAGTTAAACTCATAAAGACAGAAAGTAGAATAGTGGTTTCTAGTGGCTGCGGGAGGAGAGAGTGGGGAGCTGTTTAATAGGCATGGAGATTCTGTTAGGATGATAAAAAAAAAAAAGTATGGAGATCAATGGCAGTGATGATTGCAAAACAATATGAATGTATTTAATATCCCAGAACTGTACACTTAAAAATTATTAAGAAGGCAAATTTATGTTGTGTATATTAACACAAAAAAAATGTTAAAGTTTAACTAAGAAAAAAATGTTGACTCGCTTAAAGTAAAGCAAACTGGAAGTGACTCATTAACTCACACAGTGGAGAACTCAAGACATGAGGCTGGTCCAGGAGTGGCTTCACCTGGGAGCAGCAGGACCTATGAGCTCTGTGGCTGGGTCTGCCTTCCTCTCTGTCAGTCTGTCTCATCCACAGGAAAACAGAGATGGCCTGTGGTGAGATAAGGCTGACACTGTTTACAGTTAATGACAGCTAGAGAGAAGAGCAAGACCTTGTCTCTCACCGTACCCCATCAATTGCTGAACTGGTGTGAAGTTTGGCCAGCCCAAGCCTCACATCACACTCCAAGCAGGTGAGGTGGGGCACATGATTGACACCCCTGCCCAGTATCACCTGGAACATATTGGGGCTTCCTTTCCAGAAGAAGGTCTGCAGACATGTCCACCACAGTGAGAACAAAGTTCATAACCTTGAAATTGTACTTCAGTATGATCCCTCTTAGTCACAGTGAATTTCCCTGAGAAAATAAATCCTGGAACATCTATACAGTGGTACCTCGAGATACGAGTTTAATTCGTTCCGTAACCTTGCTCGTATATCAAGTTGTTCGTATCTCAAAGCAAATTTCCCCATTGAAATCAAGTGAAATGCCGTTAATCCGTTCCAGCCCCCAAAATGCCACCCCAGTTGTTCTTGTTACGTGTTTTTGAATAAGAAAAATGTATTTATAAATGACAAATATTGTATAAAAACATAATAAAAGAGAATGTAAAGGAATAAACTGGTTTTATAAAGTGTATTTACCTACTCGTTACACTCTTAATGCTACACTTTATCCCTAAACTGAATGTAACTTAACTAATCTTCACTGAACTTAATTGCTACTGGTCTTTACATTTTTGGCCGATTTCAAAAAAAACATGTCCAACGAGGTTTGCCTCTTCCTCCCTTTCAGAATGTTTCTGAAATGGATGAGGCAAGTTTCATTGAACAGCTCCGATGCACGACCAGTAGCAACTTTTTCGGGGTGTTTCTTTTCCACGAAGTGTGACACCCTCTCCCACATTCCTAAGATCTCCTTTATCTCACTTGTAGAGATCTCCTCCACCTCTGGCTCCTCTTCGAAACCAATTTCTTGGAGAACCTCCGCATGTTGCTGAGACTGCAACTCTTGTAACTCCTCCGTGGTGAGTTCCAGAGAGTGCTCCTCGACGAGCTCATTCACGCCTCTCCCATCCACCTCCAGGCCCATGGATTTTCCCAGAGACACTATCTCCTCCTCCACTGGCACCTCGGGTTCGAATCCTTTGAAGGTCCTTTCGGCTACGGCCTCAGACCACAGCTTCTTCCATGCAGAGGTCAAAGTCCTCATTGTAACACCCAGCCAGGCCTGATCAATAATTCTGAGGCATATCACGATGTTAAAGTGGTTCTTCCAGAACTCTCGAAGGGTGAAGTTTGTGTTCTCCGTCACCTCAAAGCAGCGCCGGAACAGGTGCTTGATGTACAGCTTTTTAAAATTAGAAATCACCTCCTGATCCATGGGCTGCAGGATAGGAGTGGTGTGGGGGGGTAGGTAGACAACCTTTATAAACTTGAACTCTTCGAGGAGTTCATCTTCGAGGTTCAGTGGGTGAGCAGGAGCATTGTCAAGGGCAAGGAGGGCTTGCATGGTTAGGTTGTTTTCCTGTAGATATTTCTTAACAGAAGGGCCGAAAACCAGGTTTACCCACTCCACAAAGAACTGCCTGGTGACCCATGCCTTCGGGTTTGCCCTCCACATAACTTGCCGTTTATCTTTTAAAATCTTATGTGACTTAAAGATTCTGGGGTTTTCCGAATGGTATACGAGCAGAGGCTTGATCTTGCAGTCGCCACTCGCATTGGCGCACAGTGCGAGAGTTAGCCTATCTTTCATGGGTTTGTGGCCTGGCATCGCCTTCTCCTCTGCCATTATATAAGTCCTATTCGGCATCTTCTTCCAGAAAAGCCCTGTCTTGTCACAGTTGAAGACTTGCTGGGGGATATATCCTTTGGCTTCTATCAGTTCGGAAAAGGTTTTGAGGTAATCCTCAGCTGCCTTCACATCCGAACTTGCTGCCTCACCATGCCTGACGATTGAATGAATGCCGGACCTTTTCCTGAAGTTATCAAACCAGCCTCTACTGGCTTTAAATGAGTCTTTCGATGCTTCGACCGTGGAAGTGCGCGGGGTCTGCTCCAGCAAATCACAGTAAATCACTCGCGCCTTCTCGCATATGATGCCCTGTGTTAATGTATCTCCTTTAAGCTGTTTCTCCATCATCCACACCATCAGTAGATTCTCCATCTTTTCATGGAGAGAGCTACGGAGCTTAGAAATTGTGACGCCCTTAGCTGGCATTATACCCTTTATCGACTCCTTCTGTTTCAGCACAGTGCATATCGTTGAAGTACTACACCTGTATTGCCTCGCCAAGTCAGCCACTCGCACACCTTGCTCATATTTTTCTATGATTTCATGCTTTAATTCATAGACATCATCCTCTTCTGAGCACTGACCTTTCCACTCGCTTTCTTTGGACCCATGGTTATAAAAAGAAATGTGATAAAGTATGTAAATGCACAAAAGATGCTTCGACAACGACGTAAACAAGCACACTGACTGAGGTGTGGAAAACTATGAGACGCTCGAGTCTCGGTGCAGCCGGCCGATCCACGAGATTACTCGTAACTCAAATGTTGCTCGTATTTCAAAGCAAAAAATCACTCACTCGAAGGCTTGTATTTCAAAAATCTCGTATGTTAGGGCACTCGTATCTCGAGGTACCACTGTATGCAAAAACCAATGAAATTGTACACATTTATAGGAACTGTTCTCTGATGATAACGAAATCACTAGAATTATGTAGTATTAAGATTTTATATTATGGCCCTAATCGGTTTGGCTCAGTGGATAGAGCGTCGGCCTTCGGACTCAAGGGTCCCAGGTTTGATTCCGGTCAAGGGCACATCCCCAGTAGGAGGTGTGCAGGAGGCAGCTGATCAATGTTTCTCTCTGATTGATATTTCTAACTCTCTCTCCTTCTCCCTTCCTCTCTGTAAAAATCAATGAAATATATATTTTAAAAATAAAAAAATATAGAAGGATTTTATATTATGAAGAAAATGAGAACTTATAATCAGTGGAAATTTATAAAATTGTTTAAAATTAGGAACAAAAATTTTTTGTGCTTCAATTGTATTTGACAGGAAGCTTCGTTTCAATTAAGATTCTTTTTGTTTTTCTTTTTTTTAAAAAAAAATATATCTTATTGATTTTTTACCGAGAGGAAGGGAGAGGGAGAGAGAGTCAGAAGCATTGATGAGAGAGAAACACCAATCAGCCGCCTCCTACACACCCCCAACTGGGGATGTTTCTGCAACCAAGGAACATGCCCTCGACTGGAATCGACTGGAATTGACTGGGACTCTTGAGTCCACAGGCGAACACTCTATCTACTGTGCCAAGCTGGTTAGGGGTCTTTTTGTTTTTCTTAAAGATCTCCTTGAAACAGTCTGCAGGGATCCCTGGGCAGGGACAATGTGACACCATTTTAAATCTACTTTACAATTGCAACTTAAGAGACCTCTTTTGCAAAACATGGGCTCCTGCTAAGCTGATACTCAGTACTTCTCTGTTGAGTGTAGAGATTAAAAATAGAGTCAGGGGAGACCGCACCATCTTGCAGAGGGAGGTGGATGTCTGCGGCACTCTGAAGCCTTCGGCTGGGCACCCATCGAGCAGCCGGGGACCCGGGGACCCAGAACTCTGCTCTCCAATCGGCACAGACACGAGGCAGAATCAGAGATCCACAGAGCACACGGAAAGGTCAGATTTTGCCTGGGATAAGAGGGAGGTGGATGTCTGCCGAGGTCTGAAAGCTGCGGCTGACGGAGGCACCCATAGAGCAGCCGGGGACCCAGAGCGCGGCTTCCCAGGTGGCGCAGACGTGCAGGCGGCAGATTCGGAGATCCACGCAGCAGTGGAAGGGTCAGATTTCCCCTGGGACAGGGTGAGGTCTCCTACCCCCGCCCAACAGAGACGCGCACACTGTGGGAGCCGGGCTGCGGGAAAGCTGCCTCTGGAGAGGTCCACAGAGGTGGTCAGGGCGCAATCCCTAAGTGTGAAGGCAAACCCTCTGAGCTGTTGACAGAGGAGAGCTCTGGAAAACGACTCGTTTTTTTCTGGGGCAGAGGGATGGCCTGGGATTATTACAGTGTCCCAACTGTAAAATCCCCACAAACTGGCTTTGAGAACCACAGAGTAGCATGATCTGAGCACAGTCTAGAGAGGTTCTGTGCTTTGTCGCAGAGATCAATTCCGAAACACTGCCACGCAGTGGATGACACACAAATTGACTCTCGCATAACCACAAAAGAATAAAGAGATTAAAACACCAAGAGGAGAACACAGGGAACTGCAATACCTTCCCTACTGGGAAACAGGAGTGCCAAGCTGAATAATAGTAGAAGTGAAGGACCATTCTATTTTTCTTCTTTTTTTTTTATTTTTTTATTTTTTTAAATTTTTAATTTTTAATTTTCAAATATTTTAATTAAAAGACTATTTTTTTTCTTTCTGCCTCAATTGATTTTACCTTTATAATTATTACATTTTTGTTTTAAACAAGTATTATTAATTACTACTGGTACTTTACCTTTTTGGGGAAAAAAAGCAAGTGTCATTTTGTTTTCTCTTTATTTTATTTCAGGATTAGAGTTCTACATTCTATTTTCATCTTTCCTTTAGCATAATTTTACTCCAACTCAACTCTAACTTTATGCCAACACTTTCTTCCTAACTTTCCCCATTTTGTTGTCTTGTTTCTCTTTCCCTTTTCCAACTTTAGATTCTCCCTATTTTTCTCTTTACCTGGTTAAAATTTCCCCCCTTTATATATCTAATTTCAAATCCCCTACTACAAGTCCACACAAACCTCTCTCTTCTTATCTTCACTAGCCAAAAAGTTGTTTTTTCTCTATGTCCTTCTGTTGCTATTTGCCTGAAAAGTGATTATATCGATTTTTTGAAATTTTTTTTGTGAGATTATTTTAGTTTATTCTACTTGTTTTATTTTGCTTTTTGCTTGCTTTGTTTTCTACCTCTCTTTTCCCTCATCTCCCTCGATACCAGTTGCTATTTGCAGTTTGCCTCAATCTCTAGGTACTGGTTGCTGGCCTTTATTGGGATTAGTGACTGTTCTATTTGAGTTGTCTCCTGACATCTATATTTTGTTCCTCTTTTCTCTCTTATACACTTTCTTTTCTCTCTGACTTTTTTCTCTTCCTCTTTCCTTCTCCTTCTTCTCCTTTGTATTTTCTTATTTTATTTTGTTTCATTGGTCATTGATTTATCTTTTTATTTCTCACTCTCTCAATTTGATTTTGGCATTTCTTTCTTTTCTATTTTCCTCTTCTTCTTTCTCTATTAACCCCTAATTTGTCCTTCATTGGTGGTCACCTTATTTGTGATTATTAACATCTTGAATATATTTCTACTCAGTGCCTTGTGTGCTGTACCTGGTCGTGTTGTAGTTTGTGCCTTTCAATCAACGTAGGAGAGAGAACTACATAACTAGACACTCGGAGAGAAAGACCATGGGCAGAAAAAGAAACAGCCCACATAAGACAGAAAGGCAGGTTTCACCAGAAAAGGAAGTAAACGAAATAGAAGCAGAAATAAGCCTGCCAGAGAAAGAGTTCAGAGAAATGTTCATAAGGTGGATGAAAAGAATGGAAGACAAATTCGACAATATGAGTAAGAGCCAAGAGGAAATGAAGAAGAAGCAAGAAGAAATGCACAAAGAAATAAAAAATGACATCACTGCTTTAAAGAACTCAATGGAAAGCATCAAAAGTAGACTAGAAGAAGCAGAGGACTGCATCAGTGAGCTAGAGGACATGGTAGGAAAAAATACCCAAGTACAGCAGGTTCTAGAAAAAAAAGTTAAAAAGCAAAAGGAGAGTCTAAGGGAACTTTGGGATAACATGAAACAAAACAACATCCGCATAATTGGGGTTGCAGAAAGAGTGGAAAGTGAACAAGGATTAGAGAATGTGTTTGAAGAAATAATGACAAAAAATTTCCCCAATATAGGAAAGAAAAACCCACACAAATTCAAGAAGCTCACAGAGTCCCAAGCAAAATGAACCTCAACAAACCGACACCGAGGCACATTATAATTAAATTGGCAAACACCAAAGACAAAGCAAGAATCTTAAAAGCGGCCAGAGAGAAACAAAAAGTTACCTACAAAGGAACCCACATAAGACTAGCTACTGACTTCTCAACAGAAACTCGTCAGGCCAGAAGGGAATGGAATGAAATATACAAAGTCATGCAAAGAAAGGGCCTGAATCCAAGAATACTGTACCCTGCAAGACTTTCAATCAAAATTGAAGGTGAAATCAAAAGCTTCACAGACAAAAAAGGACTAAGGGAATATATTACCACCAAATCAGCAATGCAAGAAATTTTAAAAGGTCTGCTATAATAAAAAGAAAGATGAAGCGAGGAAGGAACTCGGGGGTAAGGACTAAAAATGGCAACAGATAAGTACTTATCAATAATAACTTTAAATGTAAACGGATTAAATGCTCCAATCAAAAGACATAGGGTAACCGATTGCATAAGAAAACATGATCCATATATCTGCTGTCTACAAGAAACCCACCTTAGGAAAAGAGATGCACACAGATTGAGGGTGAAGGGATGGAACATGGTATTTCAGGCAAATGAAAATAAAAAAAAAAGCTGGGGTTGCAATACTTATATCTGAAAAATTAGATCTCAAAGTGAAGAACATAACAAGAGATAAAGAAGGCCACTTCATAATACTAAAGGGAACAATCCAACAAGAAGAAATAACTCTGGTAAACATATATGCACTCAATATAGGAGCACCTAAATACATAAAACAAAACTCTTGGAGGATATTAAGGGAGAGATTGACAGTAATACAATCATAGTAGGAGACTTTAATACCCCACTGTCACCATTGGACAAATCCTCTAAACAAAAAATCAGCAAAGAAGCATCAATCCTAAATGACTCACTAGACCAGATGGAATTAATTGACATCTTCAGAACATTTCACCCCAAAGACACAGAATATATATTCTTCTCCAGTGCACATGGGTCATTTTCAAAGATAGATCATATGTTGGGTCATAAGAAAAGTCTCTTCAAATTAAAGAAGATAGAAATCATATCAAGCATTTTCTCAGTCCACAGTGGCATAAAACTGGAAATCAACTATAATAAAAACAATAGAAAGAAATCAAACACATGGAGACTAAACAGCATACTTTTAAACGACAACTGGGTAACCAGAGAGATCAAGGAAGAAATAAAAAACATCATGGCAACCAATGACAATAACAACACAACAATCCAAATTTATGGAACACAGTGAAAGCAGTCTTGAGAGAGAAGTTCATAGCTCTACAAGCCTACTGCAAAAAACATGAAAAAATGGTAATAAATTACCTAAACCTATAACTAAAAGAGCTAGAACGAGAGCAACAAGAAAAGCCCAGTGTACTCAGAAGGAAGGAAATAGTGAAGATCAGAGCGGAGATAAACAACTTGGAGACCAAAGAAACAATTCAAAAGATCAACAAAACCAAGAGCTGGTTCTTTGAAAGGATAAACAAGATTGATGGACCTCTAGCCAGGCTCACCAAGAAGCAAAGAGAGAAGACCCAAATAAACAAAATCAGAAATGAAAGAGGAGAAATAACAACAGACCCTGTGGAAATACAAAGGATTGTTAAAAAATACTATGAACAACTCTATTCCAACAAATGGGACAACCTGCAAGAAATGGACATTTTCCTAGAAAAATATAACCTCCCAAAACTCAATGAGGAGGAAGCCAAACATCTCAATAGTCCAATAACTATGGAAGAAATTGAAGCAGTCATCAAAAAGCTTCCAGAAAATAAAAGCCCGGGTCCAGATGGCTACACAGGAGACTTTTACCAAACATTCAAGGAAGAATTAAAACCTATCCTCCTCAGACTATTCAAAAACATTCAAGAAGAAGGAACACTTCCAAACACCTTCTCTGAAGCCAGCATCACTGTAATACCAAAACCAGATAAAGACAACACAATGAAAGAGAATTATAGGCCAATATCTCTCTAGAACATAGATGCCAAAATCCTCAACAAAATTCTAGCAAATCAGATCCAGCAGTATATCAGAAAGATCATACACCATGACCAAGCAGGATTCATCCCAGGAATGCAGGGATGGTACAATATCAATAAATGTGATACATCACATAAACAAATTGAGAGATAAAAATCACATAGTCATATCAATTGATGCAGAAAAAGCATTTGACAAAATCCAACACCCTTTCTTGATAAAAACTCTCAGCAAGGTGGGAATAGAAGGAGCATACCTCAACATCATAAAAGCCATATATGATAAACCCACAGCTAACATCATACTCAATGGGCAAAAACTAAAACCATTTCCCCTAAGAACAGGAACAAGACAGGGATGCCCACCCTCACTTCTCCTGTTTGACATAGTACTGGAAGTATTAGCCATTGCAATTAGACAAGAAGAAGAAATAAAAGGCATCCAAATTGGAAAAGAAGAAGTAAAGCTGTCCTTATTTGCAGATGACATGATATTGTACATAAAAAACCAAAAGGACTCCAATCCAAAACTAACTGACTTAATGAATTTGGCAATGTAGCAGGATACAAAATTAACGCTAAGAAGTCTGTGGCATTTCTATACACTAATAGTGAAATTACAGAGAGAGAGACTAAAAAAGCAATCCCATTTGCCATCGCACCAAAAAAATTAAGATACCTAGGAATAAAGAGGTAAAAGACCTATATGCAGAAAACTACAGGACACTGAAAAAAGAGATAGAGGAAGATGTTAACAGATGGAAGAGCAAACCAGGCTCATGGATTGGAGAATCAACATCATTAAAATGTCCATACTACCCAAATCAATCTGCAGATTCAACACACTACCCATTAAAATACCAACGACATATTTCACAGACTTACAAAGAATTCTTCATAGATTCATCTGGAAGAAAAAAGACCACGGATAGCTACAGCAATTCTGAGAAAGAAGAATAAAGTAGGTGGGATCTCCATACCAGACTTCAAGCTATACTACAAAGCAACTGTTCTCAAAACAGCCTGGAACTGGCACAAGAACAAACATATAGACCAATGGAATAGAATAGAGAACCCAGATATCCACCCAAACCACTATGCTCAATTAATATTTGACAAAGGAGGAATGAACATTCAATGGAGCCAAGATAGCCTCTTCAATAAATGGTGTTGGGAAAATTGGATAGATACATGCAAAAAATTGAAACTGGACCACCAACTTACACCAAATACAAAAATAAACTCAAAATGGATATAGGAGTTAAACATTAGAAGGGAAACCATAAAAATACTAGAGGAATCCACAGGCAGCACAATCTCAGATATATGCCGAAAGAACTTCTTCACTGATACTGCTCCAAAGGCAATGGAAGCTAAAGAAAAAATAAACAAATGGGACTACATCAAAATAAAAAGCTTTTGCACAGCAAAATAAACCATCAGCAAAACAAGAAAGATCACTGTATGGGAGAACATATTTGCAAATGTTATCACTGATAAAGGTTTAATCTCCAAAATCTACAGCCAACTTATACAACTTAATAAAAGGAAGATGAAGGATCCAATAAAAAAATGGGCAACGGACCTAAATAGAACCTTTTCAAAAGAAGGAAGGCCAAGAGACACATGAAAACATGTTCAAAGTCACTAATCATCGGAGAGATGCAAATCAAAATGACAATGCAATACCATCTTACACCTGTCAGAATGGCAATCATTAACAAATCAACAAACTCCACATCCACTGTGGAGAACAGTATGGAGTTTCCTCAAAAAACTAAAAATGGATCTCCCATTTGACCCTGTAATCCAACTCTTAGGAATTTATCCTAAGAAATCAGAAACAACAATCAGAAAGGATTTATGCACCCCTATGTTCATAGCAGCACAATTTACAATAGCTACAATTTGGAAACAGCCTAGGTGCCCATCAGCAGATGAGTGGATCAGAAAACTGTGGTACATCTACACAATGGAATTCTATGCTGCCATTAAAAAGAAGGAATTCTTACCATTTGCAGCAACCTGGTTGGAACTGGAGAGCCTTATGCTTAGTGAAATAAGCCAGTCAATGAAGGAGAAGCATCACATGATCACACTCATTGGTGGATAATAAAGAACATTATAAACTGATGAACAAAAGGATAGATACAGAGG